>APFE031190905.1:0-14040 GCA_000404065.3 Pinus taeda | reverse complement strand
ATATGATAAGGTACACATGGTGGGTTGTGATTGGTTCTGATGAAGGCCATGTGGTGGCTGATGTCATCATGATGTAGCAGTACAATGGACATGTGGCAGGTAGTTTTGGCATTTTCAGGGGTCACAAAAGGCTAAAAAAGGGTGACACATGTCACCACTCACATGAAATACATGGTAGTAATGACATCATGTATCAAAGATTGATGATTGCAGGTTAAGGTGTATTGTGCATCTAAGTGAAATCGTCGATTGAAAACCTCCGATTAAGGGGCTCCGATATGGGGGCTGGCCTATTGTTGCGTGAAGATTCATAGAAATAAGGGATAAACATAGTAGGTGATCGACGATCGACAATTAGTGAAAGTAAAATGTTGTGCACCAAAGTTACATCCCCCGAATAGAAACCATCGATTAGAAAAGCTCTGATATTATAAAATTCCTAGGCACATATGTTGTGGCAGTATTTCAAAGAATCGTCCCCATGTCCCCAGCTAAAGGGTTTAGCCTCAGAAGACTAAGCCTATAGTCACAGCCTATACTCCACCATGTTTTATGGCTTTGAATATTCATAATTAACTCGATAAGATTGAAATAGATCGCTAAGGCATCTGAAGGATTTTTAATAGGATTTTAGCATCATAGTAGGTAGTTCAGGATTTTCCAAAGGGCTACGAGCATATGAGGATGAATATGGTTTTCTGAGGTAATGTTGTTCCTATAATTTTCCTTAATATTTTTGTTTCTGTTAGAAACAATGATAGAATGCACCTTTGATCCACTTAGGTGGATGAATGCAATGTATCTGGCCCTTGGCCAAAATAGTATTTAAAGGCTAAATATACAATGTAATAGAGAATGGAGAATTGTTGAGTTAATGTTCTTCCTATATCAAAACATTTTAATAAAATCTCAGAGCATACTTTGGTTATTATTTTTAAGAGATTCATGTGGTGTGTGGTTTCAAGTCTATGATTCCTCAATGTTAATCTAATATTCATTTATGAAACTCTTATCTTGAATTCATCCTTAGATGTTCATGATAATTGTGGATCTCATACATGATATAATTCTTTGTTTCTTTGTCATGGTTCTTCTGAATATTTGGTTATAATTTGTGTAGCATAATTCATAATTATATGCTCTATTGCATCTGACTGAATATTTTTGTGTTTCCATCATTCTTCACTATACTACAATTGATAACTGACTTGAAATATGTGCCTACCTTTCCTTTGTTATCTAGATAGATCATGCATGCCCTAATTTTCTATAATCCTATACTTTAGTGGCCTCCACTCCCAACAATTTTCATCAAACCTTATGTTATATACCTCTAAGCTTAATAACTAGTCTCAAATCCATATCCTATCAGTTGTTTTGACTTATAGTTGATCTAGTGAGAGAGCCCTCTCCAAGGTTAGGGGGAATGGACCTTAGCCTACAAGTGGTTTTTCGTTACCTCTAATATCCCTTTTCTCAGCCTTAAGGGATTTACAGAGTGCTAACATTTTTGGCATCGTTGCCAAGGAACTAATTTTTTTTTTAATCTTCTCTAGGAAAGATCTCTAAAGTTTAAGATTTGATTGTTGATGGTGGACAATAGTCAGACAAAGGAAGGATGAAATCATTCACCTGGTGACTCCAAGACTTCAAAATATATTTACAGAAGGACAAACTTCATCAAGGAATGATAGAAAAATATCTTGTGAGGGTCAGGTACTTCAACTTGAATTTTTTGTAGGATATAATTTTATATTGTATCAATTGCCTCCTGTTTTTTCCTGAGTATATCAAAGGGATTTTATTTTATCTGTTAAACCCGAATGTAGACTATAAATATCCACGTGAGTCTTCTTTAAGAGATGTACATCATTCTCCTGAAGTTTCAAGTGTATCTCTTGTTTGTACGAGTTTTCCTGAACAATGTCCAATTGATAATCATAGCCCAATTGATATAGTTTCCTTTCAAACATCAGTCCTCTTTGCTGCCCCGTATGCCCTATTACATCTGCTAGCTGCTTTGTATGAATTACCATAGAATTATGGGCAAAGGATTCCTAAATTTTATAGTGCAGGCAAAGTCATAGTTTGACAGCATGCAGACAGAATTATCGTTTTTATGGATATGGAGGAAGTTGATTCTGAGGACGTGAAATTAAGGTTGTTTTCTCAACGCCTTAGAGGATAAGTCAGGACATGGTATAAAATCCTAGAAACTAGAAGTATTCCTTCTTTCCAATAGTTTGAACATGTTTTCATTGGAAAATGGGAGGTCAAAGTGAACCCTTTTCAGATTATGGATGAATATCGGAACCTAAAGAGGCAGCCTGGCGAGATAGTCCAAGGATTCTCAACCAGATTTAACAAAGTTTTTAATGCCATACCTTCAGATATAAAACCTCCTCCTAGATTGGTTATGCTTCATTTCAAGATGGTTTTGAGGCCCATGTTGCTTATCAGCTCAGAGAGAGGAACCTTGCCACTTTGGAGGACACACGAAAGTTCATGGTTGATGTAGAAACCAATCTATTGATAAAAAAGGCCAGTGTGGAAGCTGAAAGGAAAGAAGCCGTGAAGGAGGATATTTCTCCATTGTCAGACCATAATCTGGAAAGAGTGACAAAAACCATGGAAAGGATGATGGAAGCATTCACCTTGCAAAATGAACCTGTTGTCTGAAAACAATTAAGAAAGCCTGCTTGCCAAGCAAAATGGGCAAAAAAAGGGGAGATTGGTTATTTTTCTCTCAAGGAGTTATACACTAATTGTTTTATTTATTCATTTGAATAGAGTGCTAAAGAGCATCTAGTTTCATGTTCTCAGTAAGAGGATGTTCAATTTCAACAATTTAAGGAAAGCAATCATCCTTAATAATATGATGAAAGTTTTGATTTAGGTGAGCAGTCTTATAATTTTGACATTGAACATGAAGAAAACAATGCATTTTTTGATGGTAACTCTCTACCTTTATGTTAGGCTACATTTGAATTGCTAAGAGAAAATTATAAGATCGCTAAGAAAGCAAGAAAGCAAGTTGAAGCTAGCGTAACTTGGCAACAACCTTCTGATATAGTTGAGGACTTTGTTACTTGTTACATTGAAGACTCTTTCAGTCAAATATTGCAATATCCTTCTCAATTTTTTATCATCCAATAGAAGATTAATTGGATTATTTATGAAGTCAAAGTTCTCCTCCTTTAGCTAGTTGTGAGTCTGAAAACAGATGGAGACTTAGTTTGTTTTCAGGAAAAAATCTAGTGAACAAAGGTTTCTTCTTTTTCTGAAAATGAAGCAGATTGTACTCTTGATGATGAATCTCATGTATTTTCTGCTGAGTCTAATGGGTATATTCAACAGCCTTGTCGATTGTTAAGTAACCAAGAAGAATATCAAGATATTTTTTTGAGTTGTTCTTTAGCCCATTCATTTTTTGAATTATTATTTCAAGAATTTTGTGAAAATCAAAGTTTTGAATTTGCATGCATAAAGGCTTTAGATAGTGAAATTGTTCCAAGTAATGGCCACTGAGTATTGCAGGAAAATTTTGAAGAAGAGCATATTATTGAAGACCCCGTGGATGTGGATTTTCACAAGATCGTGCAATGTACTAAAGCACAGGACAAAAATCTACTTCTACTTTCAATAACAAAAACCAATAGATCAATGAAAACAATATGAATAAGAAGACGATAAATTAATGGCACATAACACAAGATGTATATGGGGAAAGCCACTTCTCAAAACCTTGCTATCTGTATTGCATATATCATAAATATGAGTGAAGAAACAAAGCTTGTTCTCACTAGAAAAATTCCACACAAGTATGCTCAAATCTCTCAGCTCACAAGCTAGCTCTTGGCCAACACTTAGCCAATTATGTAGCTCTCCAAGCACTTAATCTCTTGCGTGATTGCTAGGATGAATAACTCATATTTAAAGGGAATTCATGCTTCCAAAACTATGCAATCCAAACATAGAATCAATCTTTGATGCATGCATGATATTTATACTCCAGTAAATAATACAAGTGATAGTACATTGTCCCTGCACTCTAGTCTCAATTGGGTCTCTCTCAAAATCGGCATGCATGAGTTTTTGAAGAGGGAATCTTCAGTTAACAAGAGTGACACTTGTGGATGAATTAGTGCAACAACTGACTGCTAACTCTCTATTAGTTCCACAAACAGTTTGGAACCAATTTAACTAAACTTAACACAGTAAACTGAGTGATCAAATTTCCAACTCAATTTAAATTCATACTGGACCCATAAAACTTAGGGAGAACATATACATGACTAAAAAAGACTTCCAACTTGGAATTCCTAAGATAAATAAGTTAATTAAACTTAATTAACTATTTACAAGTTTCTATGAGAATAGAATTTGATTTTAATTCTCAGTTTAATTCAAGGACAAATTAAACTGGAATTTCTTATTGCCATTTCTCAACGCTCTGTCTCAACAAGAAAGGGATTATCAACTAGCTCAATCCTGCCTCTGTGAAACTCGAATTTACATCTTGACAATGCCTTTGTCAAAATGTCAGCATATTTCTCCTCCGTGGGAATGTACTCTAACAACATAATTTGCCTCAATACACAATCTTTGAGATGATGATATTGGATATCAATATACTTGGACCGATCATGAAAAGCTGGATTTTCAGAGAGTTTGATACAACTCTGATTATTGTAGTAAATCATAGTTGAAACCATCTTCTGACCAAACAAAATAACCAGGATCTTCCTCATCCAAATGGCCTCACATGCTGCTTGACTCGAAGTCATGTACTCTTCCTCTACCAAATTGAGTGCAACCGATCTCTGTTTTATGTTGTACCAAGAAACTACCGCTGACCTAATACTGGAGATGCCTCCTGATGTTCTCTTCCTGTCAGATGGACTCCCTACCCAATTTGCATCGGTCAAGCCTTGAAGCTTCACTCCCTCTGTTTGTCTGTACCATTATTCATATTGAGAAGTGCCCCTGAGGTATCTCAACACATGTTTTTCCGCCTTGCAATATAGCTTGGTAGGCCTAAACGTCGCTTGACTAAGCTGGTTAACTTCATAACACATATCTGGTCACGTGCTCACTAAGTACATGAGTGAACCCACAAGCTGCCTATAAAAAATAACTTCCACTACTTCCCTTAAAGTAGCATCCTCCTTCCTCTAGTTACCTGCTACAGGAGTCTCCATGGTTTTCCTGCTCCCCATGTGGAATCTCCTAAGTATCGCATTGGCATACTTTCCATGAGACACAAAAAACTCCCCATTTCCCTACCATACCTCCATGCCAAGAAAGTAATGCATTGAGGCCCATGTCCTTCATCTCAAACTCCCTTTCAAGGTCCTCCTAGCAAGACTTGATCAACTGATCATCACTTATAAGTATGAGATCATTAACATAAAGTACAATGATCAACATTTTAACTTCCACCACTATGTGGTACAAGTTTGCATCCGCTTCACTCTTTGTGAAGGCCAACCCCGTGAAGTAGTCATCTATCCTGGTGTACCAAGCACAGGGTGCTTGTGTTAGCCAATACAACACTCTTGTGAGTTGGCACCCATGCGACTCATGGTCAAGCATCTCAAAACCTTCAGGCTACTCTATGTACATCTCTTTCTCAATCATAACATTAAGGAAGGTTGTCTTCACATCCATCTGATGTATCTTCCAACCCATTTGTGCTGATAGTGCCAATAAAGATTTGATGAACGAGTACCTTGCAACAGGAGAAAACATCTCATCATAGTCCCCTCCACTGGTGAAAATCCATGGACCACAAATCTAGCCTTATGTTTCTCCACACTACCATATGCAACTTTCTTTACCTTGTAAAGCCAATGTGAGCTCACCAATGAATGTTAGCATCCCCACTTAGTAGCGAAGGTGGTCTTACTCCTATCTTTCGATGCTATTTTAATCTGATGGTACCCATAAAATCCATCTATAAAGGAGTAGGCCTCTTGCCCTCCTACATTTTCCAAAACTTCTTCTATGAGTGGTGTTGGAAATGGGTCATGTATGCATGCGTCATTCAACTTCCTTAAGCCGACACAGATCATTATTTCTCCCTTGGTAATTTTATCCTGTACTACCATTGGACTCACCCAATTAGATTCTTCCACAAATTCGATTATGCCAGCTGTGACCATCTTCTCGAGTTCCTCCTTTACCTTCTCCTTGTACTTTGGGTTGAGCCTATACAGTCGCTATTTTACAGGCTTCACATCGGGCTTAAAATTGATTTTCATGACACCTAGGTCTCCCACGATGCCTTTTAACTTCCTAAACTTCGTTGGGAACAACTCATGGTACTCGTGCAATAATGCATTGACCTTTCCTACTGTATCTTCATCCCAGTAATATCCTATGCGCACAAACTTGGGCTCCGCCTCTAAGCCTATGTTGACTTGCCTCATCTTAACAGACTCGGTGACATCAGGTCCTTCCACTTCAATCTGTCCCTATGACTCAGGAATATTAATGTTGCACGAATCTTCCTCACCCTCCTCAACAGTCACTATAACATTCCAGGGCATGCCACAGCTATGCATTTTAGTCAGGCTGTACCCAAGTCATTGGTTCCTTAGGTGTCTGGAAAATTTCTGCTCTAATTTCTTTTAATAAGTACCTGTTCCATCCCATCAATCAATATTATGTTATTATGTTGTGAATGAGTTATGTCCTCAGTGAATTCTGCTAATCCCTGTGGGGAGAGACCATCATTGGGTGCATAATCCGTCAGGAGGATTTATTTCCAGTATTACCTCCTTAGATTTCCATATGGACCCTTGCTTTGATTAGGACAATTGATCGTGAGATGTCATCTGTTGTGACAAACCAGACATCAGAAGGGGATTTCCCAACAATCCACCTATTGTCTTTTGTAGAATGTGCCCCAGTATAAGTCAATGTCAATGGAAGTAGGTATCCCACTAGATGAGTCTACCTCTATTAGGAACCATGCAACCTTCTTGTCCAACAACCCCAAGCAACCTTCATCCACATAATATAATTTTCCAATATTACTGGCCATTTCCCGAATCACACCTTTTTGTCCATAATTCAATTAGAAATCTAGGTAATTTAACCCAAATGATATTCCTCTTGGGAACCTCCATAACAAGATCAAATCCAACCTTCTAGTTATGGAGAACCAAAAATCTTCTCCCCTTGACCTAGGGTAAAGGAACAATTTTGTTTTTAACATCCTCCTCAAGGAAATGAAACCCGAACCAGTCATTCACCATCACATTGACCTTTGTTCGGTATCCAAGGAGGGAAGCGCAGTTATATTGTATCTAGTCTTTTATCTTGATGCCATTCATTCTAATGAACTCTCATCTGTTGACCATCATTCTCTTTCGTAATATAACCACATTATCCTAATATAGGTCTGCCCCCAATATGAGATTTTGTACTTCTTCCATGGCTCTGATAAGATTTTTTTCTCTTTTCTTTAGTGTGTCACATCTTCTGATCCCGGTTCATCCGAGACCTATCCTGTTCGAACCCCCTAGTGACAGCCTTGTTGAGTCACACTGAAGATCTAAGATTGTGGAGATTTCTTGGGGCAACCTGTGGAAAACTTTCTTGAAGCATAGCTTGAAGGTTTGTAAAAACAACTTGACTATTTGAGAATATTTTGAAGCAGTGAAGACATCTTGTAGTAGCTGATCTTGAAATCATTCTTAGAGATATTGTTGACCTAGTGATGTATGCCTGAAGTCATCATGAGGTGACCTTGAAGAAGTTGTTTTTGGGTAACATGAAGAGTTCTGGTGACGCCTTCATGTGAAGAACAAGGTTGTTATTGATGACATGATGTGGAGACTAAGTGAAGGGATAATTGAAGATCGATAAGGCTCGTTGAAGAAGACTTTGGGAGCCGTGAAGTACAACCAAACATATTTTCACAAAGCAAAGTTATAGGATTGGTGTCCTTGGAGGTGGTGCTCCTAAACTCAAGGTTGGTGCCTTGGATAAGACAGGGTCGAAGCCCTAGAGGTTGGAGCCTCACTAAAGTCCAAGTAGGTGCTTGGCACATCCCAGGTTGGAGCCTGGGTGTCTTCATCAAGGGTTGGAGCCCTACCTATATTGTACTTGATTAATTGTAAAGATTATATTAATAAAACATTTATTTCTATTGTTCATTTTGTGTTCTAAATATAAGTGATCTAACTGGTAAAAATAACAATTGAAAAGAAACACTAATTCAATCACCTCCCTGCCCCCCCTCTCAGTATTTCCTACAGAAATTGTTACTATGTTTTTTTATGAACATAGATCCTATACACAACAACATAACATGTTGCACCACCAAAAGCTGCATCCAGTTCATTGTTTTGCGACACTGCATTTAAAATTCCTGTATCTATTTGCTTTAGTCTTTTCTCACTCTTGGTTCTCTAATATTTGTTTTATGGTTTTGTAGGTTTGCATTTTATTATGCTTGTTCACCAATGGGACACTTCAGTGCGAATCAACCACCATATTGTGTACAGGAAATATTTTTGAATGTCCATATACCATCACCAACAACTTTGTTAATGAGTTGGACAATCGTTTCATGATTCTATTTCGCAAAAATCTGAACACCATAATCCCAACTAGCTAGATACAAGTAGAAAACCATATGTCTTCCTGGATTCCTTGTGTCTTTAATTATTAAGAAAATAATCGATATGGAGAAAGATGCCAATAACATCAAATATGAACATTCCCATATGTTTTTGGAATCCATAACAGGGCATGAAAGATGAGCCTTAAAAAACACGCACCAAACCAGACTGCGATGTCTCCGGGAAAAATCAATCCCAATGTGGACCAATGTCAGTGCACAAGGGGAAAGCCACTTAGCAGCCTAGTGTCCATCCTTTTGTCATCCACTCTTTCACGCTGCAACCTCCTATTCTTCCCTTGATGAACAATCTCTGTACTGCAACAGGATTCCCTTGAATCACCTCACCAATAAGTTTGTGTAAATAGGGGAGGGATGCCATTACCTATGCGCCCTCCCCTCCACCTCGCCTAAAACCATGTGAACCGCGGCTGCCATCGTATGAAAGGTGTCCGATGTGGACTGCCACATGTTCGGCACTGTTTCAAGGTTTCAAAACACGCTTCCGCACCGTCTCAAGGCTTGTTTCCGCCTCATTTCTGCGATGTGTTGTTTCCCTCTTGTTTTTCTGTTTGGGTCTAGTTATTGGGCGAAGCCCTCTGCCGATGATGGTGCGGGGGGCTCTAGTACCTGCGCGCTTCATCCGCCATGGTTGAGCTGATGTCCGCCATTATTTGCCGATACGCATCCATGGTTGGAACATGGTTTCTATCTTTCTTGTGGTTTTTCGCCTGCAATTGTTGGTCATTCTAGACCGTCGGTGGTTTAGGATTTCCTTGGTGGTGGTTCAATTCATGCTATTTGTTGTTTGGGGAGGAGCTAGTAGTAGTTTCAGCCAGTTCGAGGTCAAAGGTTACATTTACAGGTAATTGCAGGTTTTTGTGTTTCTTGTTTGGTTTTTTTGTTGTCCAATTTCTAATTTCCAACTTGTTGCAGGTGTGGCGATCTCTGGAGAAGGTCTGACAAGCTCTGGACTTGGACATGGCTTCTATCCGATAGGATTTTAATCCTACCAGCCATTTCTGATGTGTTTTTCAACACAAAACACCTTAGTTTTGATAAATTTATCGTGCCATTTCATTCTCTGTTGTTGAACAACAGTCGTCTTCTGGATAGCTACTGATCGAATCTCTCCTAACTCATTTAGCTATCCCAATTCTTCTTGCTTTCAACCTGCATTGCTTCTTCATAACATTCAGTTTTACCAGAATCAACTAAATATGACATAATTGACATAGTCTTTCAGGTGATGACATAGTTGCATTAAAAAGGCAGCTCAAAATTCCTCCTCTGCATCATCCACAAACAGATGAAGTATTAGAAACTCGAAAGGAAGAGGAGCTTATGGAATTAGTCTGTGGAGTGATGGCCAACTCACTCTATCTAGACTGAATCAACGAAAAGACTGAATTCTTTCGCAGCAACTGAAAGAGTTTGGAATCCTTTCTCCCATTCTTTGATTCTTCTGAGCTTCTTCATTCTGTTGTATTTGTGCAAGTTTGCAATCAGTTTCCAAACTTGACACTTTTTCTCTAAGCTTTTTGAGCTCAGTAGCTTAGATGGTAATTTCCTCCATGTTTTTTACCAATTCAGATGCCTTTTCTGTGGATTTCGTTGCGCTTGTAGATGTACCTGTGACTAGCATAGTTGTAGTTGGTGGAACTGTTGGTGCTAAGGAAGCAGCCAATGTGGAGGGCACTGCTGTAGAGACTGTAGGAATGACATTTTGTGGAGTGATGGCCAACTCACTCTATCTAGACTGAATCAAGTTATCCAACTCTTTCTATGTTTCTTTTAGTTGATCTTTTAGCTTAATGACTAAGTCCATAAGCTTCTCTTCCATCTGAGTTTCTAATACTTCATCTGTTTGTGGATGATGCAGAGGAGGAATTTTGAGTTGCCTTTGAGGAGCTTATGGAATTATGGACTTTCTATGTTTCTTTTAGTTGATCTTTCAGCTTAAGGACTAAGTCCATAAGCTCCTCTTCCTTCCTAGTTTTTAATACTTCATCTGTTTGTGGATGATGCAGAGGAGGAATTTTGAGCTGCCTTTTCAATGCAACTATGTCATCACCTGCGGTAGTCTTTCAGTTGCAACTATGTCATCACCTGCGGTAATCTTTCAGTTTCAACTATGTCTATGTTTCTTTTAGTTGATCTTTCAGCTTAAGGACTAAGTCCATAAGCTCCTCTTCTTTCCGAGTTTCTAATACTTCATCTGTTTGTGGATGATGCAGAGGAGGAATTTTGAGCTGCCTTTTCAATGCAACTATGTCATCACCTGCGGTAGTCTTTCAGTTGCATAGTCTTTCAGGTGAGCTTCCTTTTTCAGTGCAATTCTTATTAGTTACATAACTATTCACGTATTCAGTTCTGCCTATACTGCAAGATTTTACATTAGACATATTTGTCTTTTTCCTCTAAAATGAAAGAACAATTATTAACCTATTGATTATTAAAGAAAAACAAAATAGAGACCCTAACCGAAAAAACTGTCCCTAACTAATACTGAGATTAAAAATTAAAACAAAGTCCTACATCCTACTTTGACAAACTGAACATAAAGAAACCAATTCGCTAATAAAACTTTCCACCTTGGTGGAGACCAACACTCGATCATGGTGCCCTAGCTGGATGCTCCTGCATCATAAAGCGAAATATAAAACTCAAACGAAAGCACAAGTACCTGGGCAGTGTAAGATAATATGCTGGGATTTCAGTAGGGAGGTTCCAAAATGAAATGAGGGAGAAAATTTGGAGGGTGGTTGTAGTTGCTACAACAATCTCCAAGTAAGTCGAAGATTATTGTAGAATATATGTAAGGGCTCAGATGACGGAATAAATGATGCCACATCAGTGCACGAGTCCTCGGTCACTTGCCAAGTGTTTCTGTTCTTTAAGAGAGGAAATGTATGAAACTGTATGCGTGCACCTTCTCAACTCAACTCATTTTTCTTTTCAGTAGCTGAAAAGAAAAATAAACTCTAAGCTTTTTGAGCTCAGTAGCCTGGATGGTAATTTCCTCCATGGATTTTACCAATTCAGATGTCTTTTCTGTGGATGTCGCTGCGCTTGTAGATGTACCTGTGACTAGCATAGCTGTAGCTGGTGGAACTGTTGGTGCTAAAGAAGCAGCCAATGTGGAGGGCACTGTTGTAGGGACTGTAGGAATGACAGTCTGTGGAGTGATGGCCAACTCACTCTGTCTAGACTGAATCAAGTTATCCAACTCTTTCTATGTTTCTTTTAGTTGATCTTTCAGCTTAAGGACTAAGTCCATAAGCTCCTCTTCCTTCCGAGTTTCTAATACTTCATCTATTTGTGGATGATGCAGAGGAGGAATTTGGAGCTACCTTTTCAATGCAACTATGTCATCATTTTTATTTTTTATTAGCTTTTTTGCAGCCTTTACATCCTTGGGATCATGCCCCAACTCTATGATTAAGTCCTCTAAGAAATTTATCCTAGTATCCTTGGCCTATGAAGAGGCCTTCTCTAACTGGAATTGCGCTAATATATTATTAAGCGAATTTTGGAGTTGATGTGCTACAATGGCCTTGCTGGTCAATGTGGAATAAACCATTTCCCCGGTTTGTTTGTGTAATTATATTTGGTCGATAGGATGTATATCCTTCGCCAACACCTCAAAATGTGTCTTCAAGTAATCTGTTATAGACTTGGGCTGGTGTGTGGTAGGCTTCATGAAATTCATTTGCATCTTACCTTCTTTTACATCAAAAAGGTTGACATTAGCCTTGTTTGATTAGTGGGAGCCATTTTAAGGTATTGTGCATAGCTTTGGGCCTTCAATATTTTGTTTCTAGCCTTTATTTCTTTGTATTTCTCTCTAATGTCTTGGTTCTAGCCAATTGGAGCCTTGAATGAGGATACTTCCACGCTCTGTTGTCTCTCTAGCATTTGAGCCTGTGAAGTGGAAAGTTCTTGTGTACCTCTAGAGGGAGTGGTCTGCCTGCTTTCTTCTCTTTCAATAACTATGGTTCTAGCTGTTTCCTCTGTGAACTCTTGTTCTGAAAAATGATTTAACCTTTGCCTCTTGACATATGTCTGTGCAACAGGTCTGCTAGAAGGAGTGGCATCCTCTCTATCTCTTTTGGGATTCTTCTCCTCATTTAAAGGAGTCTATACAATAGGAGGATTACTCATGATGTGTTCTAGATGAGCCAGCTCTTCTGATATGTCTGGTTGCTCTGATTCTTCTTGCTCTTGAGGTCCTTCTTCTGCTAGTTGCTCATTGTGCTCCCGTGTTTCCCTTTGGGATTTGGATTCCCCTGGCACGTGTATAAAGGAATCTTCATCAAGTCTTCTTTCTAAATCAATCAACACATTATTGACAACAACTTCTATGCTATCTCGATGTTATAGCTCCAAATCTCACCAGTATGGTTTGTGATGCTTCAGCCATGGCCTAGGGCAACCCCTCCTTCCAGACCTGGTCACATATCTAAAAAACAGTGTTTTATTCCCTGTACGCGACATTGCCCTGAGTTAAACGCGTGTGTACGCGGGTTCTACATATCTAACCGGCGTATATGTATTAAAACACTTAAAAAATATCAAAATTCCTTATTTTCGGGCGGAGATCGCGGGTTTCACCTGCTGATCACCTGTTAGTGCCCGTGGCCTCAACTGTCCTCAACCAATTCCTAACTAAAAAACTACCTTGGAGTTGGTATAAAAAGACATCATGAGGGAGGCCTAAGGAGGAGAAATTTTTGAGCAAAGTGATTATACTGATTTTCTATCCCCCTGATCAGGTCTGAAGACCTTTTGTGCCTCCTGCACTTCCCCCATCTTGTATAGGAAACCTTTGTTTCCTTTGTGTTTGGATGTCATTTTTTCCCATCACATCTTGGAGAGAGTAATGGAGGGTGACCTACTAGTGGCTTGAGGCGGGACGGATCCAGAAGGAGGCTGAGCTTGGAGCCTGCAGAAGCAGATTCAGGTGATATTGCTCTTGTTTCATATTATTTTACTTATCTAATAAAGAAACACGTCTTGTTCCCGAAACGCTCTTGTCTTTGTGTTAATGATATTTATATGTGAAGTTCATACTTGAATAGATGCTTATAAGTTTGTAACTAACTCATCTTTTCATATAACATAAAGATCATTTTTTATGTAAAAATCTTGTCCATATACTGTTGTAGTTTGTGGAATTGTGGTTTTTACAGGACCAAGGAGCGGAAGGGACGTGAAGAAGGGTTTGCACCCTTGAGTAACTACCCAAACGTAGGACCACGGGTATGCTCCTCTCACCCTAGAAGTAGTTATTTATGGCATAAATGGTTGGTTGTGTGTGTGTTTCTTAACTTAGATAATCTTCCGTCTGCTAAGGTTTCACCCAAGAACCTTAGGGGAAAACTTCCCGCAACAGAACTGGCGACTCC
>APFE031190897.1:0-20365 GCA_000404065.3 Pinus taeda | reverse complement strand
GGATTGAAACAAGCTCCTCGGGCTTGGTACATGAAAATTGATCAGTACCTGACAGATCATGGTTTTTAGCGGAGCCCATCTGATGCAAAATCTGTATATCAAGCATACTGGTGATGATATCTTGTTTGTGGTGGTCTATGTAGATGACCTTATCATTATTGGCAGCTCTGCACATTTGATCCATGGGATCAAACAAGACTTATGCAGAACCTTTGATATGACAGACTTGGGACTTCTTCACTACTATCTGGGGGTTGAAGTTTGGCAGACTGAGAATCACATCTTTCTCTCTCAGTCCAAGTATGCCAAAAATCTTGTGGACAGGTTCAGAATGCAGGATTGCAACCAGCCACGACTCCTATGGAACCAGGGCTCAAACTTTCAGCTCAGTCATCCTCTCTCCCTGTGGATGAAACTTTATTCAGGCAATTAGTGGGCAGTCTCATCTACCTTACTGCCACCAGACCAGACATCAGTTTTGTAGTGAGCTACATTTCCCGCTTCATGTCAGCTCCTAAAGTTGATCATTGGATATGTACGTGGCAATTCTGATTATGGACTCCTATACACTTGCAGTTCCAATCCTATACTCAGTGGTTACACAGATTCTGACTGGGCCGGTTCGGTTGATGATCATAAATCTACAGATAGGTATGTGTTTAGTCTAGGATCTGGTGCTGTCAACTGGACTAGTAAGAAGCAGCAAGTTGTGGCTCTCTCCTCAACAGAAGCAGAATATCGAGGAGCAGTTAAGGCATCCTGTGAGGCAGTTTGGCTTCGACGTATGCTTGCAGATATGCATGTTTCCCAGACAAGTCCTACTTGTTTTGTGATAATCAGGGAGTGCTCAAACTTGCCAAAAATCTTGTCTTTCATGAACGAACAAAACATGTGGAAACTCATTGCCACTACATTCGCCAGCTTGTTGAAGACGGATCCGTTCAGTTGAGATATGTTCCCACAACAGAGCAGCCCGCAGACATCTTCACCAAGCCCTGTCCTGATAAGTTGTAAAGTTCAGAGGGTCTTTGTGTTGTAATAGATGTAGCATAAGGGAGGGATAGAATAATACTTATTTTAGTTAATGCTCATTCTTTTAGCTGTTGCTTAATTTCTTCCTTAGCAGTTTCTTAGATGAAAACTGATTCTTTACATAGAAACTTGATGTTTCTATCTTTGTAAATATCTCTGTATTATTATTGAGTATTGTTGCTCAATCAATTCAATTAATTCATTTGGAAATCCATATGCATGTTTCGCATTGTTTTAGAGGTCATCCTAGCGTAGGGAGTACGGTAGATACAATGATGCGTCCATCGGTACTACTATGGTCCTTATCTTCATTTCCCTGCTCATTGATCAGATGAGAGGTACTTCCCATGAGTCCCAGACTGCATGGGTAGGATGCCTCGACAGGATACTTAACCAATCCCATCCTCACAAGAGAACACATCAATCCTTCTACAATCACCATGGAGAACACATCAATCCAAGCCTCACAGGAGAACCACATCAATCCTGCTACAATCGCCATGGAGAACACATCAATCCAGGCCTCACAGGAGAACACATCAATCCTGCTACAATTTCCATGGAGAACACATCCGTCTAGGCCTCACAGGAGAACACATCAATCCTGCTACAATCGCCATGGAGAACACATCAATCCAGGCCTCACAGTAGAACTAATCATCCTGCTACCTAGGAGAGCGAATCATCCTGTTCCACAAGAGAGTGAATCATCTTGTCCCACAAGAGAGCGAATCATCTTGTTCCAGTGCGCACCACCAGGGGAGGGTGAGTCACCCTGTGTCGTATGTTGCTCCAGTAAGAACCGCAAGCCCTCAGAGCTCCCAGAGCTCAAAGTGTGCAACATGCAGGACCCTTATACAAGGGTTCCTTGACGACTCCAAGTCGTTTGGGAAAATCACAGATTAGATCTTTCCTCGGGGCTTTGACAAGGTCTATCGACCTGTACATCATCTTAATGTGATGGAGCCTCCTTGCTCATCAACTTACCATATCCCAGATAATGTCTATCTACTGGAGCAATCGACGAATACGGGATTCCTCAATAATCGAATCCCACCTCTGGTTGTTACAAAGAATCACATTGGTATGTGTTCAAACAGCTCACTGAAGAGCTTCCCCAACCAGGCAGCTTCAGACGAGATCATACTCGTAGATATGTATCCGGTCTCGGCAATGCTTATGGAAACCGACTTCTGCTTCCTACTCATCCATTATATCGAAGCGGAATCCAAAGAGAAACAACACTAAAAAATGCTCCAATGATCCTCCACACTACCTGCCTAATCAACATTCAAATAATCATGCAGTTTCATATTTCCGGCAATGTATCTCAATCCATGAGAGATTGTGTCCTGAAGACATCTCAGAAGATTCTTGGCACCAATCTAGTGAGGTTCAACCAAATATGAGCTCACAATGCTAACTGCAAAACATATGTTCGGACAGAGGTTCACCAAGAACATCAATGCAAATGAGTCTTTGAAACTCAGAAGCATTTTTCAAATCTGGTCCGACATCACTACCATATAACTTCTAAAAGTTAAGATCCTCCAGGTAGTCACAGGCTTGCGGTCCACCATACCAAATCTTTTCAGAATCTTCACCACATATTTTCCTTGAGATAGGAAAATTTCCCTTGGCTTTTGCCACACTTCAAGTCCTTGGTTCTTCATTTCAAATTCAGAAGCCAACTCCTTCTTACATTTGTGAATGAGAGGGTATGCACATGTTAGAAAGAGGTCATCCACATACAGCACCAGTATGAGAGGTTTGTCATTTTCAACCTTAAAGTAAAAGTTAGGATCGGCTTCACTCCTAGTGAATCCCAGCTTCATCACATAGTTATCGATCCTCTCATACCATGCTTGGGGTGATTGCTTCAGCCCATAGAGAGCCTTCTTCAACCTGCATACGTGAGATTTTCAATCATAAATCTCAAATCCTTCGGGTTGCTCCACATAGACCTCTTCTTTGATCGAACCGTGCAAGAACGCGGTCTTGAAATCCATTTGATGTAGGTTCCACCTTTGTGAAGCCACAAGGGCTATGATCAAGTGGATGGTCGTATATCTGGCAACAGGTGCAAATATCACATCATAGTCTATACCTACCTTCTGGGAGAAACCACGAGCAACAAAACGAGCCTTATACTATTTTGTACTTCCATCTACTACAACTTTATCTCGTAAAGCCATTTTGAAGTAACAATTGTCTTTTCCTGGGGTCTGGGAACTGCTTCCCAGACATCATTCTCGATAATGGTCATAGCATCCTTCCATACTTGATGCTTGACGACATCTGAGAATGATGAAGGCCCATTTTGTATGATTGTGCTCATACTAGTCAAGTATCCCTAATACCTGTTGGGTTTCTTACTTTCATGGGAGGTTCCTCGGGGTGCATCATGTCTTTCAGCATTATCAAGTAGCCCCCTAAGCCATGAAGGCCTCTTCCTAGAAGGGGAAGGCTCAGGTGGATAAATAGGATCCATCGGTTCTTCCACATCATGCATTGTTACATCATCTACCCATAGAGACAGCTTCCACAATCGTACGGTGCCACACCATTCTGCTCTGGAGTATGTGGTGTAGTAGTCTCCCTCTTAATGCCAACCTCAGGTATGCGTGAGTGAACCAACTGTAATATATCGGAGGTCTTGCTTAGGCTTGAGTGGAATGGTCCCCATTTGAGCTTTCCTTCAGCACATCCCGAACATACACCTTCTTTTTCTACTCGGAATTCAAGCATCCCTATTACCATATGTCTTACATCGGGTAGATCTTTGTAATGAAGGTGGGCAAACCTCCAATGCCAAAGTTCGGACTGAAGAGATGTGTCATAAGATATGACACATACCTGACTTCCATCGACTTGATATAATGAATCAACACGAAACCCAAGAGTAAAGGCATTTTTAACATTATTTTTTAATACATGTACCTTGCCATCGCTGAAGGTTACCTTGTAGCCTTTGTCTTCCGTTGCCGAGATGAACACCAGGTTCTTTCGAAGGTCAGGTGCATTTTATACATCCTGGAATTTCTAGCCTACTTGAATGGTTGTCCTCTTCCTTGATTTCCAGCATTCCTTTTACCTTTGCTATTGAATTTTCCATCCCTTCAATTACCATGAGAGGGATTTTGATCATCGTCACTGTGAGAGTCCTTTCTATCAAGGCATTCCCTTGCATAGTAACCAAGTTTATTGCAAATGTAACATCATCCTTTTCTTCCACCCTTAGGTCCAGTCTTTCATTTCGATTTAGACTCCGAATTATTTCTTTCCTTAGCATGAGAAGAAAAGGCAACAGGAGGACCTTTAGGCAAGGGCATTTCTTGCTCTTCTACCCTTGTTTCTTCTTGAATACATCTAGCCATTAATTCCTCGAAACCAGAAATCACATTATTGTTCAGAAGAGTATTCCTGAACACGTATCATTCGAATGGTAATCCTCCAAGAGTTGTGAGTGCCATTTCCCTATCAGTAATAGTCTCCCCAATAGATAGGAGATCGTTCTTGATCTTGGTGATTCTTAAGAAGTATGCTTGCATACTCTCATTTTTACCCTTCTTGATTTCCCTCGGCTTATTTCTAAGAAACAAAACTTGATTTGCATCATTAACTTTAAATAAACTCACCAGTCTATCGTAGATTTCCTTGGAGGTTTCCAGTTCAGAGATGTAGGCCACCAAGTGCTTGTCGATAGTCCCGGATGATCTTCTTTGTTTTGACTTCTTCGTTTTTCCATTTGTTCCAGGCAGCAGCGGATGCATTTGATGGAGGCTCAACAATATTGCCTCTTACATGGTCCAGCACTCCTTGATCTTCTAGGGTTAGATCGATAGACATCTTCCATACATGATAGTCAGCTTTCTCACGAAGCTTGTCTTCGGCAGGAAAGAGTGTTGAGGACCCCATAGTTCTTTTAGGATAGCCTTGCCAATCTTCTCTTTGGTGATTGCTCTTGCTCTTGCTCAGGCTTTGTCTTCACCTCAGCTTTGATTCCATGTTAAGTTATGGTTTTGTCTTCACCTCAGCTTTGATTCCATGTTAAGTTATGGTATGTTCTATGCTTATAACAGTTTACTTCTTTTTCTTATTATATTCCACAGATTAGCAATCACGTGTACATAAAGTAAAGTGCAGATAGAACATTAAACGATTGATAGAAAACAAGCCAAGACAAGAGACAAAAGATGTGGCAGCTAGCCAAGGACAAACCCCACAATGTGTGGGGAAACCCTTTGATCAAATTTTCTTTTATCTTCAATAATTCAGCAGAGAGAAATAGTACAATAAATCTAATTTATATCAGCAGTAGCAAACCCTAGATCAACAGCATCAACATTAGCGGCTTCATCATCAAAACTAGGGCAGTCGATATCTCACAAACTGACCGTCGGATCGGCTTGATTCCACCACCAAAAGTTGCAGCCTTCAGAGGAGGTTCAAATGAACCTACAACGCAGTTCAGATGAGGAGATCTTCTAGTCCACGCAGGTCAAACTTCACTTCTGCTGTTGCAGCTTCAATTTCAGCAGCGTCTTTCAAACTAGGGCAGTCGATATCTCGCAAATCGTCCGTCGGATCGACTTGATTCCACCACCAAAAGTTGCAAACTTCAGAGGAGGTTCAGATGAACCTACAGCATAGTTTAGGTGAGGAGATCTTCTGGTCCACCTAGGTCAAACTTCACTTCTACAGTTGCAGCTTCAGTTTCAGCAACTTCCTTCAAACTAGGGCATTCGATATCTCGCAAACCGTCCGTCGGATCGACTTGATTCCACCACCAAAAGTTGCAGCCTTCAGAGGAGGTTCAAATGAACCTATAGCGCAAATTTGGATCTGCAATTGCAACTTCAGTTTCAGCAACGTCCAGCTTCACATGTGTGAGAGAGAGACCCTTTTTTGCGCAATAGAGAGAGAGAGATGTGATGAGATGAGTGAGTGCAAATGAGGAAAATTCCTATGGTATTTATACACCACTGATGATGTTTGAATAGATGCCACTGTTGGGCTTCTGAGCCTACATGAATTGTAGGTCAGCTTGATAATAATTCCATAATCAAAATAAATTCATATCTCCATAAATACTTATCGGAATCAGATGATCTTTAGATCAATCCTACACCTCTCGACGAGAGGAATCTAATAGAAATATTATTAGCCATGAATAAGATGACCCACATGAAGTTTGGCCCTTGTTGCCAATTTAACACAGCCTACCTAGCACAATGCATGCGCTCTGGTCATATCAATGATAATGGCAAGAAGTTTGTATCAAGGGAGATGTCAATCGATCCCTATGGTAAGTAGAGGAGAGTACAGGAAGTATCAGTTCGTGATCAAAGTGGATTCTCTCCATGAACGAACCATAATTGCGATTGAATTCGCACTGGGTTTGCTACATCATTGTGCAAGAAGGTGGTCCACCATGGGAACTTCCGTCGCACAATCAAATTGTTCTCAGAGCTCATGCAAAGTTCAACTCTTCTGGCATTTCAAGCTCCAATTCCCATTTTGACATCTCTCTACCAAGTATAATTACTACTTTTAGTCTCTGAATTATTGGCTTGTCAATGCACAGTTTCTTGGCATTGGCAATAATCCACCGGGCAAAGCATGCACTGCTCTCAAAGTTGACCATGTTGCAAATTGTTGGAGTTGTGCTTATATATACAAGCTTCTCCTTGTCAACCTCCATTAGAGCACTCAGACTCGACCGCTTCGTTGATGTCTCTCCGTGTCCGATAACAATTCTCTCTATTCAGCTTTATTTCATCTCCATTTATTTTCGCAGAGGTCTGTTTAATTATGGACTCATTGGATTTTCGGTTCATGTCTCTTTCCTGGGTATTATAGCCATGCTCCATTTTTGGTGCCCAGTATTTTTTTGTTGAATCTCACCTTCTCTCAACACATACTTTACACTCATGTCCTCTTTTCTTTATTTTGTGTTTTATGCCTTTCCCTCACCACCTCAAATTTCCTCCTCCTTAGGCTTATCTAGACATTCGTCTAGGCCTTCCCTTGCCACTCTGGACAAGCCTCCATCCATTCTCTCCTATTAGCGTCTCCGCACCACACGCCTTCAATCTTTTTGATACTCCTTCTAGGTTACACCTGTCTCACTTTAGCTCTTCTTCCACCTAGTCACCCCCGCCTCCTCTGATTCCTATGTTTTGTTCCTCTATCCTTTTGTCTTTACCTTGCTCTTTCATGCAGCAATGCCCCACAGCAGATCAACAATTGAACAAAAAGGGGGTAGGCGGGGGTGCTCCTCTGTCTCTACTCAAATAGATCACCACGTTGCCTCTACTTCCCAGCTCTGTGCTCAAGCCCAGGCTCGTGCCTTCACTGCTCGATATCAAGTAATTATTCCAGAGCTAGGTCGGCAAGAAATTGAACGAGTGGAAGCCAAGTGTGCCATGAATGGCGCTTTATTCCAAACCCCCATGTTGATGTCGCCACTCGTGATTGGATCCCTAATACAAGGACCTCAACTAAATCACGATTTTCTTGGTACATGCAAGTGGTCAATGTTTATTGGCATACCAAAATTCTCATGGGGCAAGTACTCACTGATTGATCAAATACTCAACAAGAAAATGCAATCAAATAGTAGAGTTGGAGGACAAAATCGACCGTATTGATAATTTGACTATTCTAGCCAAGAGATCAACTAACATCCCCTTTTCCTCAAATGACGATGGTGACCAATAGCCGCAAATACCTAGAGGTTCCGACCCCTACCTATTATGATTTACTGGTTTTTTGTTTACATCTCTAGCAATCATTTTCGTTTAGCCATGTTGTAGAATGTAAAGGTATGGCACAGCCACCTTGTTTATATCAATTTTTGTTGACAAGATGCTCTAGTTAGACAAGGTCTTAGTGTTGGAAATGTAATTAGTTTCGGTCTTCATAATTGTTGTTCTACTCATTTCAATATGTAACTTAATTAACAAACAAAAGAGGAAAAGAAAAAGTTATTATTTTAAAGTATGAATTTCATGCTCTTTATTGATGGTCTTCTAAGTAAAAGCATGTTCTTCATACTTCTAGGGTTTGTTTGGTCATAGGATATATTGTCATGAGTCAAGAGAGTCAACATCATATTTATAAGACCCTTCCGAGAAAAATATATCTTGTAAAAGAATTTATTTTGAGTCTAGAAAGTCCTGAAAACCTCTAAAGTACAAGTCATCCTTGGAAGCTTCGAGTCGGCCTAAAGGAGGGAATTTGACCCCTTAGAAAGGCTATATAAAGGAGCAAATTCGACCTCATTTGGCACAAACTCACTAACAAGTTCAATCTCAAGAAAAGAAGTTTGATCTAAGGCTAGAAGAGGCAAGAAAAGAAGGATCAATGGTCTAGAAGGCAAAAGGAATCCAGTAGGTCAAGGAAAGACCAATGTTCCGCCAAGATTCTGGGAAGAGGAGGCGAGGGAGCGAGGATAAGCAAGAGCAGCCTATGCAAAAGCTCCCCACCAATTTTTAGGAAACGTGGGGGGACGTCGAGGTCTTAAAAACTTATAAATATAAAATACATATTGAAATTTTAATATTTACAATGTAATTTTTATCATATATATAATAAATATAAATATAACACTTACGCCATGAAGGATAAATGAAAAAATCAATGAATCATATAACTGAAACAAATTTAAAACGAAAAGCATGATCATTGATATCATTATCATATAATCATACATCATACATGTAAGTTTGTAACTGTAGTGTAACTAACTACTAAGTTACTAACAATGCACAATGAAAATAAAATTATAAATGTTTAAAGTTTAAACCATATTGATGTTCCAACTATGAACATTGAACACTGAATATTGAAATAAAATTATAAAAGTCAAGTCTAATACATCAAGAGTCAAAATTTTATAGAGTCAAGACTCAAGTCTAATATATCATGATTCATGTATCAAGAGTCAAAAAAAACTTAAGTCTACAATTGAAGTCTGAAACAGAAAAACAAATAACATGAGAACATATCAAAAGATAAATGAACATAATTGCTCAAGGTAATGCCCGCTAGTCTTTGCATCTAGCAACTGCATGAATAAATCAAGATCAACATTATCACCATCTGAATCAGAATCACTTGCATTCTCAAACATGCAAAGTGGTACACCAACCAACCCCATCTGTGTCTTATCAAGTCTCTCCTCCATATCTACCTATGCATCATCCTCTGGATCAACGTCCCATCATTTTGTTGGTCCCTTCAAATACTCAAGTCTCTTCCTATGCTTAAGACATAGGGCACTATGCACAGCAACTAACTTCTCAGCTCTTTTAGAGGTACGCGTGTTCCTCTTGATAGAGTGGATGAAGCTATATGTGGACCAATTCCTCTCTGCTACAAAGGAACTAGCAATCTAAGACAACAAACGCATAGCTAGATGTTTGAGCTCTAGAGCACCATCCCCATGCATCCTCCACCAACCAATCAAGTCATCTTGGACTAGATCTATGTGATCTTCCCGAGCACCACGTGTGTTGAAGGGGTCACTAAAAGATGCAAACTGAACAAACTATCTTCGAAATTTTGCCCCCTCCTCCTCATTGTACATCTTTTCAGTTGCACCTAAGAAGCCATTCTTTACCTCATGATCATCAATAAGAGGCACCCTCTCAGGCCTTTCAGCATACCATTTCGGGTTTAATGCATGTGATGCCATGTGCAAAGATGTGTTCATGTGATCCGACCTACGCTGAATGATGGGTCAAATCTGGAATGTATAGAACTCTAATGAGGGCTCCCTATGCTGAATGGTTGCCTTCACACGACCCAACATGCTATCAAAGGTCTCATAGATTTCTCCAAGGCTAGGAGCATATCTGAATTAGTGTAACGAATGACCTCCACAATAGGGCCCAAGAATGACACCAAATAAGAACAATCTGCCCACCAATCATTGTCCAACACCTGAAGCCTAACCTTCTTCCCCGTGTCTGTGTTTGATTCTGAACACCCTTCCCCACTCTGAACTAACAACTAAGGATTGTAGAGGTGCTTGTACCTCTAGCATCCTCCCCAATAAGAGAAAATATCTAACATATCTAATATCGGTGGGCTTGAGTAATTCCTTCCTCATGTGAGCCCTGTAAATGGCCAAGGATTCGTGGTGGTTGCTGATAAACATCTACACATCTCTACTAGTTGTCACCAAGTCTAATATCCACTAAAGTCCTTTAGTGCATTATTGAGTGCATACACACAACAAGGAGTCCAGAAAATATGTTGATCCCTGCTTTGAATCAATAACCCAGCTAACCTACAAACTGTTGTTGCATCTATCACAACCTGCACCACACTATCAAGCCCAACATCCTCTATAGCTTCTCAAAGAAGCTCAAATTGGAAAGATGCATCCTTGCACTTTCCACAACAGTCAACAGCTAAAAGAAAGAATGGACCTTCTACAAATGTCACTATGATGTTGATTGGTGGGCATTTTTGGATGTTAGTCCATCCATCCATAATAATAGAGCAACCAAACCTCAACTATGTTTGTCTCATTTTCTCTTTTTGTACATCAATTTTGGACACTTCTCTATCTAAAATTGTTGTTTTTAGCTTATGTTCTCTGGGTGGTACATATGAAGGCCCTATTCTTGCAATTGCTTGGACCATTTCCTTGTAATAAGGAGAACAAACAACATGGAAGGGAATTCTATTGGCAAAAAGAAATTTGTCAATTGCATCATCTATGTCATCTCGATCTAGAACATTGTACATTCCAGAAACTGTAGCACTCAATGCACAAGAACAAGATGCACCAGTAGAACCCTTTTCTTTTTTGATGAAGCACTGGATGGAGGCATATTTGTGCATGGATCAACATTTTTGCTAGAAAACAGCGGATTTCCGGTGGCTGCCCTTTCTAGCCTCCAAAGTTGCTCTCTTTGAGTTGAATTCAAGTTCTTTGAGGGACATATATTAACTCCTTTACCTGTAATAGCAAAAATATGTTGCTTCACCCTAGTATAGCTGCCACAAATTGATGCCCAAAAATATTGCAGACCCAATCATGTGAGCCACCACCAACTTTTGGCTTTTTTTCCAGAAGTCTGGTTACATAGTTTAGAAGCGGTTTTAAAGGATTAATAGTCCCTTTTGCCAGATCTCTTGATGGGCCTTCAAAATCTAAACCATGCAAAGGCCTATTCTGATTTCCTGCCCTCCTATGACTGATTTCAATTTCTATTTCTTCTTGTGCATCATGTGACTCACTACCACTGTAGTTGTTGTCATTGTTCCCATTGTTCCTAGAATAACTCTTACTCATAGTTGTAAGTTGAATGTAACTTGTAGGCTGCACCTTGCAACAAGGGTTCACTGTTTAAATTTAAATTTTATTTTTAATAAAAGTTTTATGGCATATGCATACTCATACATACTGAAAATAAATAAATTAATTAATTAAAAATTAAAAAAAAATTTAAAATTAAAATTAAAAATTTATTATAAGTAACAAAACAACCAACAACGAACCAAAAAAAAAAAAAAAACTACACAAGCTTACTAACATTATACAAAGTCAACAGTCTAAAAATTAAAAATTTACAAAAAAATAATAATACACAACAACACTGAAAATCAAAAAATAAAAAATTTACAAAAAAATAAAAAATAAAAATTACAATGACAGGCTAGTGTTACTTGTTGTGCAGTCACAGTGTGCAATGTGGTCACGATGGTAAACCCCAGAGGTGTGATGTATATGGCAATGGGCACTGAACACAGTCGAACGACGGCACAATGGATGGGCGTCAACACAAATGGATGGGAGTCGACACAATGGAACTCGATGGGTGTCGACAGAGTCAACAGTCAACCCTCGGCACAATGAGACGACGCTGCAAAGTAGATGGGTGAGGCTACAGGCACAGTGAGGTGACGTCCAGCAGTGGTCAGCAGTTGGTGGCGTCCTATGGCAGCGATGGTGGTGTCAGATGGCACAATGAAATAAGGTTTGTGAAATAAGGATGCACAATGAATTAAAACCTTCTAGGCAGGCGTTAAAAATAATAAATTTATGATTTTCAAAAAAATATTGTTTCAAGAAATAAATTTCAAATTTTGTCTAAGGAAATGACCCCAAACGACCCTAGACAACCCCCTTTTGAGGATTCGACCCCAAATTTAGAGGAAACGGCCCCTTCTGAGTTTCCGCGCGTACCTTACTTTTTGGGAGCGTGGGAAAACAACCCCTAGTCATCCCCAAGTCCCCGAAACGCAAGGGAGCTAGGAAACTCGACCCCAGGGTGGGGGTATGTGACCCTATGGAACAATGGGAAAAATTGTTTTTAGGCTCTATCTCTCTCACACATGCAAAATTC
Source organism: Pinus taeda (assembly GCA_000404065.3). NCBI lineage: Eukaryota > Viridiplantae > Streptophyta > Pinopsida > Pinales > Pinaceae > Pinus > Pinus taeda. The sequence continues at coordinate 7,967 of APFE031190897.1, read as the reverse complement.
TAGGATTTCAGCAACTACAAAGGAGGCAAAAATTGCAAGTTCGAGTTGCAGTAAGACGAGGAGCAATATTAAGTTACTGGGAAAAGGAATACTTTTTCTTGACTTCATTAACCTTGGGAGGATCTATCTTGTTCGAAGAAGGATCTCTTAAAGAAATTGGATCAGGGTTTCTACAGCAGCGACAAGGCCAAAGTTGCAAGCCAAAGCTGCAGGACAAAGTTGCAGGGTCGAAGTTGTGGTCAAAGTTGTAATAAGAAGCTAGTTGATGCGGGATTAAGTTGTGATGATCTAATTCTCTTGGAAGGGCTGACTTGGTACTTGGACGAGGACTTGGTCTAGGTTTTGGGTCTTTGTTGCCTCATTTGAAGAAGATTCTATAAGAAGAAGAAAAAATTTCTAGTTTTGCCCTTGGAGGGGTTTTGCCCTGGCTTGGAACCTAATATCTGTGTCCACTATATTTATTATTTTGCTCTCAAAATTTGTTTGATGAAAAGATCTAATAAAGAAACACAAGAATAATAAAGTTCACAAGAAAGTATTGAGGTTAAGAAAGATTTGGAAATAATAGCTGCCACATTACATATTCCAACACTTAGTAACTAGATTTGCAACTCATTTTTTGACATTGCAATCTATGCTTTCCCAACATAGAAACTTGCAAAGGTTATTTTCCAATGATGAATGGAATGAATCAATGGTCTCACAAACAAGATCGCAGAGATGTGAAAAAGAAAGTTAATGAAGAAATATTTTGGAAAAAGGCAACAGAGATTGTGAAGGTTGTTGAGCCACAGGTTAAGTTGTTGCGGTTGGTGGATGGGGAAAGATTGGCTATGGGCTTCATTTATGAGGCTATGGATCAAGCAAAGGAGAAAATAAACGCAGTATACAAGGACAGAGTGGCTAAGTATGAGCGCGTTTGGGAAATCATCGATCAAAGATGGAACAATCAACTCCATTGCCCTATACATGCGGTTGGGTTTTTTCTAAACCCAAGGTATCATTATAAAGCTCTAGAGGTAGAAGCTTTGAGTGGGGAGGTTAGAGATGGATTGATTGGCGACAATGACCGCATGGTCCCTAAGGAGAGTGATCAGCTGGAGATACACCAATTGATCACTTCTTTCAGCAAATGAGCCAGGTAAACAAACAATTTCAATTTCCAAATTCTTATTTTGTTAAATTGTTTATAATTTGAAAGTTGGATATAATTTGTTGAGCTAACTCATTACACAACTATGTTTTTTGCAACACAATGGTTGGAGGCATTTGGTAGCCATTGTCCTCAATTGCAGAATTTTGCAATCCGTATTTTGTGTCAAACTTGCAATGCTACCGGGTGTGAGCGCAATTAGTCTGTCTTTGAGAGGATTCACACGAAGAAGAGAAATTGTTTGGAACAAAAACGGTTAAATGATCTAGTCTATGTCCAATACAACCTCCGGCTAAGACGCAACCAATTGTTGAACAGAAGACCTGATATAGATCCCATTGCGTTGGAAGATTGATCCAACATCAGATTGGGTAATGGAGAGTCATCTAGCAGAGTTTGATTCTAATGAGGATATTGGTCTTGATTTGGATATACAAATGGAGGCATTAGTTGAACATAATATTCAGTTGAATGCAAACCCACTTGTACCAGGCCCAGCCCCAAGTCCTCCAGTTGCAGGCACTTCCTCTACTCAGCCACGACAAAAGCGCATATCTCACCTATCTCAGTGTGCAACTGATGCGCCTACTAGTGCTACTACTTCTACAATGGCAGTTGGAGATGGTGATGAGGAGGAGGAGCCATGGGTTTCCCTGTTTGACTCTGATTCAGAGTCTGAGTCAGATGATGTTGGCTTCTCTATCAATAACCAGTAGTACTGGTGACTAAGTGATGTTTTACAGTTTACTTTTGTTGTAGAGGCAATTTAGAGCCTCCTTGGTTATGTGTTCTTGTTTTGATCTCTATATCATGTATGTATTAGACAGTGCACTGGGTGCCATTTTGATATAATGGATATATTCATGAGCCTACTTTGATCATATATTGTCTTCTCTCTATATTCGAATGCTTTGTGTTTGGAAACATGAATGAAAAATCTTTCAAATTATGTTTTTTCATTAAAAAAAATATTTAATGTATTTTTTACAACGACCGACTCATTGAAATGAAACTGGCTGAGTCGAGTCGGAGTCGGAGTCGGACCCTCTGCCAGTTTCGAACCCAAGTTAGAGTTTTAAAACATTGCTTATAAATATCACTATTGAAGGTCCCTAAAATGGCGACAATACTCAATAATTCCCCTTGGAATTCTCAATAAGTTTGATGCTCTACGCCAGTCTCTCCAAGAAATTCAAATTTCTCTACTATGCCCAGAATGCAGCAGAAAAAGCTCCACGAAATGCTTGTGATGATGTTGAACTAGCTCACAAAAAGGATGTTGATTTCCCTCCTTGGGTTGGCATTAATTGGAAGGGATATTACATGGTAGTTCAAAATTGCAAAATGCTAAAAATAATAAATAGTGTGGGTGCAAGTAGCAAAATGCCTCAAAATAACAAAAAATGGAATCCTTGACTCAATTTCCCATACTAGCATGAAGGTTGGAAATAATCATACGTTTAGATCTTCTGCATAATGTTGATCCAAAAATGTAGGAGCCTCACATCCTTCTCCCTCATCATCATCAGTGCCTTGCAATTGCAATTTGATGTCATATAATGGCACATTTACCAATCACGTCTCAAGAGATGGACCATCCACCTCATCATCAATCTAGGTAGCATCCTCTGGGTCTACATCCCACCGTGTTGCTAGTCCCTATAAATACTTGGACGAGGATTGGGTCTACATCGCACTATGTTTCTAGTGCTTTCCTTGTAAGTAGGTGAAGATTGTTATGCACATAAACTATTTTTTTCGCTCAATTAGAAGTTAGCCTATGATTCTTAATAGAGTGGGTAAAATTATATGTGGACTTGTTCCTTTTTGCAACAAAGGAACTAGCAATTTGAGATAGTAAATGCATAGCTAGAGCACATATTAGTTAGTTTTGAAACATCTCCTGCCCCCATCAAATTAAGAAGATTAATGGATTCATCAAAAAATCCTCTTAAGAAGATGGTTTTGCTAGCACTTTGTAATTCCTCTAGGTTGGGGAGAGGAATCCAAAGGTAACCACAAACCACTTTGACAGTGGAATCTAGCCCTTTCAGTTTTAGAGAGGGCTCTCTCTATCCAAATGTTCAGTCACTTAAGTTTTAGGCTAGGTAATAAAATCATAGGTATAGATTTAACAATTTGTTGGTAGGGTAGAGGGAAAATCCATCAGGCATATGTTCATATAAAGTTGATTGCTTTTCCAGTGACAGGATGAAGGGATGAGGGATCTTTTGACAGGGGCAAGTTAGGCAGTCCTGCTGATGTTTTCAATTTAATTCATTGCAGAAGGGTGAGCAGAGGAATGGTGGAAATGACATATAGAGCATCAAACTGAAGGATGAATTCTAAACGCCATTTAAGAAGAAAACATTAATTGTTTAGCAAACTATATCAAAGCACTTTCACAGTGAGTTTTGAGATAAATCCATGTTTAACCAAACATGAAGACATATATTCAAACATGGAAATGACAAGAGAGAAAACTTACAACATAAGAAAGCACATTACCATTAGGAACTGACACAGGAATCTCTGTAAAGTCACACATCAGTCTTTTTCTTTCACTAGGAAGATATCAGAAAAATACAATGCACATCGTTTCTTCTCCTAACCCTGACCAAACATTTCTTCATTAAAATTACATTATAAATAGACCAAAACAATTAGTTCCCACCTCTAGGAACCGAATTCCCTGAAAAAAAATAATGTTTCTGCCTACTGCAGTGAATATAGAATTGCTTTTCTAAAACCTAGGAACTACTTTGACTAAGGCTTTTTCAAACAAATTTACATTAAATACAATGCCTAAATCGAGTTTCAAAGTTCTTAGACACCTCAAAACATTAACCATAGCCATAAAAATTACTTACATAAGGTTTAGACATGAATTCCACGGTTAAAGGGTTGATTGTGTGGAAGCGCAGGGTACTTCCTAGTCCTGTAGAAACGCAGCACAGAGGCGCAGTGCGCCTATATGTAAGCACAGTGCCTATATGAAAGTGCAGCAAAGCTTCCATCTCTCAAAACTCCACCTACAGCAAAAGCACAACGCCTATTTGAAAGCACAACGAAACCTGTCCTTCACGGTTTTGACTAGTGTTGACATCTCTGAACAAGATAAACAATCTTCTGATGATACTGACAATGTTGAAAGCCCTTTCCAAGTAACCACTCACCAAAAAGATGCCAAATTTTCACATTTACATCAAACCCTAATGCCTTGTCAAAACGCAACATGTGGTGTGAGTTGCTCCCTTTGGAAAAAGTTTCATAAACTTCAAAACTCTAACTGACTGTGCTCCTAGAGGGATTTCATGCAAAATATGACCTCTCAACCTCCTTATTCCAACATCATTCAACTAGTATACTTGGGCAAGAGGGCAAAAGCCAAATTGTTTCAATTCCCTACTTCAAGGCTCAGAGTTTGGCTACTTCAGCCAAAAAATCAAGCTTTCCCCTATCCTTCTCCTGTATCTCCTGCAACTGTTGCTTGGCAACCCTTAGCTCCTTCCTCAAGGTGAGGTTCTATCCGCAAAGATGTTTTTGAGTTGCCTATGTAAGGGCAGAGTCCTCAGCTGGCTCACACATGTTCAAATGGTCATATATCTTTTACCTAGCCCTTTCATCTTGTTTCTTAAGCCTAGTAATCTCGTTTTGGGCTTTCTTCAATTGCATCCTCAACCTATTGAAAGTATGTTTCCCTTCATCTACCTCAGCTTTCTTCTCTTCTTGCACTGATTCTTCCTTCTGCAGCTACAACTTTCTTGTTGAAGACTTGGTCACACGAAGTCTTGTTGATGGAGCTTCTAATTCTTGAATGTCTTCGATTACTACCTTTTCTTTACCTTTAGACTTGGTGACAGATGGGGTTGCTTTTATTACTTGTTCTGTTTCACCAATCTTAGGCGTCCTTTCTAAAACAATGTTCTTCAATTCCCTTTGTCATGTTGTAGTTGAGCAATAACCAAGTGTGCCTTCTTCAGTTGTTCTTGTAATTCTAAAATTTCCTTGTCTTTATCATCTACAACAATATCCTCTGGTATAATCTCTAAAGCTTCAATTGGCTGCTCAAGCGTTTGTTCCAAAGGCAATGTCTTTGCAATGGCTCTAGTGAGTGGCTTCTTGGGAACCTCCACTACCTCAAAGAAATTTGTAGCTTTTTACCCTTCTTTTTTTCTGATGGATTAATTGAAACTAATGGCCTTTTTACTGAACTTTCAATTGGTGATTGCACGTCTCTTGGCATAGATGATGGTGTGTCCCTTTTACTCCAAGGGCTAGTTGGTAACTCTACTGCCAACTTTGATGAATCTATGAATGCCTGCCATGTCGGATTTCTCTTGTTCAATTCTTCTACCACCAATAACATAGTCAAAGAGAAATGGAAGAGACTGGGCTCCACTTGTCTTTGCTTACCTTTAATCTTATCTACCATCTTACTAAGGCGCTTCTGAACAAATAAAAAGGCAGATTCAAAGTGCTTTTTCCTGTGAAATGCATCAAAAGCCTAAAATGATACTAATAAATTCTCCCAAATCTGCCTTCACAAGTAAATTTATCTCTGAATTACTTTCAAAAGTTTGTTGTAGGGTTCAAGCAGGTATTCTCTTGGTACAATAGCTCCGTACCACTTGTTTTTGTACTTTGGTTTCAAGAAATCTTTGTAGTTGGCTATGTCTAGAGGCATGCCCTTGAATCATTGCTCTCCTTGTAGAGGAATCTCTATAGCAGCTAAAATGGTGACATCTGACACTAGAGAACGGACCTCTACAATCTTAACATCCAACCCAGTGAAATTCAAGGCAAACTCTTTGGTGAGTTGTACACTATATCCCTAGATCTTCTCACAAAATCTGATGCAGCCATCTTGTTCAAATGCAACTCTAATTGTTGGGTCTGAGTTTATTAAGGTAAGGTCTTGAGGCTCAAACCTCACTATGTCTCCTCCCTTGTTGTTTCTTTTTATCTGGAGTTGTCATGACTTCACACAAAGATGAACTCTAGGGTTTTTGAATGCAACTTCAGTGTTTGCTAATTTAGCGCAACAATAAGGTAGCAATGATGAAAATAGGGCTTTAAATAAGGACTTTATGGAAATTTTAGAATGAAAAACACTATATAGCAAACTCAGACAACAAAACTTATCTCTCAAACCCAAAACAGCACCTGAAATGTTTTTGCTTACCATGGGAAAATTAAAAACACAGGTGCAACGAAAAAGCGAAGTGCATGAGAGAAAAAGTGTTTTGTAATCCTTAAGGGCAGGCAGCAACAACAAGATGTGAGGTTCCAAACTAAGATGAGGTGTAGCGTATCCTTCCAGGCTCAAAAAAGAAACGCAACAAGCTTATGAATTCAAGGTTTGCAAGGTCATTAATGAATTTTTCTCATCAAATACGGGCAATTTTGACAAAATGCAAGACAAAATATTCAAGAAGCTAAGGAATTGAAACCTGAAAGATAGCGATAACCACTTGGCTTGAAGGAGCACAGTGACTATTTGTGAGCGCAAGCACTATCTATGAGTGCAACGCCTCCCCTGCAGACTTTGCGCAGTGAACCCCAAGAGATGTCTAGCAAGCTCTCGATGGAAGAAGGAATGGCTCTGCAGTATTTTTGGATGTTAAAACAAGCCTTCGAACTCCCAAGGTGACAAAACCCGACTTTCAAGGGCAATGATTGCAATTTTGTACCTTAATCATGAAAGCGCAACAACTGTCAAAAGCGTAGCGCATGTCTCATAACCATTGTATTGGTGATGATGTCATGGCACAATGTGATTTTGACACCCTAACTGACCATATTAACCCTACAAATCTGTACCAATGATGAGAAGACAAGACACACTATGACCTCACTCGTGATTTTTTGAGACATGACCCTAGACTCACTTAATTCAACCTTTAGGCAATCATAAACTATCTTTACATCATCTTTCACACACTCTGACATAATTACATCAAAAATGAAATCTTTCATTCTTTACTAAGACCAATAGCTTGATCTCTAAGAGATCATAGCCCAACCTTTACACATTTGCCAAAAGAAATTTGAAAGACTAAACTTGTTTTTTACTACTATAATATAGGACACTAAAAGGTTCTACACTCCTCTTAAGAAGATGGTTCTAATGGTATCTTTATCAAGTTTGCTTTTCCTAGATCGTTGGAGATTTTATAAAATCTTTCAAGGCAGTCCTCTAGACATTCTTCATCTTTTTTAATCATTTTAAAAAATCTCCTCTTAAATCTTTGGCTTACAATATTCTTGATATTTCCCAAGACTCTATGCATTTCATCCCATGTTTGAATTGTATTTTCCCCCAATCCCATTAACCAACACAAGGTCGAGTCCTTGAGAGTAGCAGGGAACACTTTGAGTTTCTGCGCATTATTTGAATAATCAAAACTACGACATAATATATCAAATTCAAAAAGAAATGTGTCAAGGCCTTCAATAATCATGCCATGGAAGTGAGGTAAAGCCAATAGAGGGATGTTCATCATTTGTACTGTTGGGGTAGGGTCCACAAAAGGAAATCCAAAAGTTAGGTAAAGCCAATAGAGGGATGTTCATCATTTGTATTGTTGGGATAGGGTCCACAAAAGGAAATCCAAAAGTTACATCTTCTTTATCTCTTGCATATGTTTCCACCTCTCCATTAGTATGGACTTCTCCTTCACCTTCTACCATATCTCTTCCTCCAAACAAGCTGTACTTCGTTTCAAGGGGAATTTTTGGATCTCTAATTATACTCTCAAGGTTTTGGATATTCAATATGCACCGGTTTTGTTGAAAAGATGGGATCCATTAT
>APFE031190893.1:38446-70166 GCA_000404065.3 Pinus taeda | reverse complement strand
TAAATGAATTCAGATATGAGAATGGAATTATATGTTTGATTACCAGATGTAAAATCCACGCAAAATAACCGCCGTCAATACCAGCTAACTTCATCGAATGGACTTAGCACTTCAATAAATAATCAGGGAATGGATGAAAAAGTTTGACACGTGTTTTTTACCACAGACACGTTATCAACTGCATGAACGAAGTTTGTCAAATTAGTAAACCATACGCTTCACTCTGTCTGAGATACATTTTGATAACCAGAAGTTTAGAATTTGTTCAGAAGTGCCAGTGTTGCTAAGTGCAGAAGGATTTAACCAGAATTTGTTTCTTGGCAGTAGAATGGCTCAGCTTGAACGCAAGCTGTGAGATGTTGAAGATTCGCCAGATGCTCACACGAAGCTTACTCGTGGTATTCATACCTACTCTGTTGTTCCTCTTCTCCATAATTTTTTCTGTAATTGTTGTTGCAATAGATCATCAACTTGGCGTTGCCAATGGTTTGGAACCACCGGAGGAAGATGTGTTGACAACGACGGCACCATCAGCAACATATACCTTGAAGAACCATGAAAATGATGTAACCAACCATTTAAAAGAGGATACCAACCGATTAAAACAACAAATATTTGTAGTGCGGGACGCTAGCTACGAGGAGGAAGACTATATTTTCATCTCCCTGCTAATCAACAAACTCTGTTAACAGCAGATATTTGTAGTGCAGGACGCTGGCTACGAGGAGGAAGACTATATTTTCATCTCCCTGCTAATCAATAAACTCTGTTAATTTGATGCTCTAATTTATTTACAGTGTTTTAAATGTAATGGATGCTTTTTCTCTTTTTAGTTTCTGGTCCTTGCCGTGAAATAACTTTTAAAGAAAAGTTCAGGCACAACAAAACTAGATTTTTGCCCAGAATCATCACTCTACCTGTTGCTCTTTTTCCCCAATTTTGATGCCATTGTGCTCCGACCATTGCAGAATTTAGTCGAAGAATGATGTTGGTACACTTCAGTCATGTTCTTATCTGCTCTCTGCAAAGTTTGTGCACAAATAGAAGAATGATGTTGGTACACTTCAGTCATGTTCTTATCTGCTCTCTGCAAAGTTTGTGCACAAATATAGCGGTTGCTTCAAATGTTAAAAAATTATCCCTTTGCTATGTACAAATCCATTATTTCTCTGATATAAAATTTAAAGAATATTAAAGTTATCTGATATAAAATTTAAAGAATATTAAAGTTCCATGGAAGGGTTTAGCAATCATATCATACATATGAGTTTAAGGTTTGGTATGTTGCTTTTGAAATTACAGACGTGTTTCTTTGGTATTTGGTTCCATACTAACCATTTTTGTATCCGACATCTGTTATGCTTGTGTTTTTGACCAGAATAATTATATAATCTTGTAGCTGTATGTTTCAGAATTAACCATGCAGCAATAAACCATGCAGCAATAGTTTTGCATTAATTGCCCTTCCCAATGAAGGGCACTTCGGTTGGCTGGGTGAAAATTTATTGCTTTTATAACGAAAGAAACAGTTGAAAACAACTACTAACTATTCTTCACTGACCTCGTAAAAACTAAAAGTTTTCACTGACATCATAAAAACAAAAAGTTTCCAGTACACAAACTGTGTTTACAGTTGCATTTCTTCTCATGGTTTTGTTAAAAAAATAGAAAGGGAAATCCCAAATTAATTTTCAGTGCCCCAATTGGGTTTACAGTGGCCAAAAGACCAAAAATCTATTCCGAAGATAACAATGAAGAAAGGAAGCCAAGTAATTGTTCTCGATGCTTTGAGAACACTAGGGGCAGCGGGAGGAGAACATAATAGAAACGGCCCTGTAGCATGCGAAATTTGAGACAGATGTCGCATTCTGGGTCCCATGGAAACCAACAACCTTGATCGGTATTTGCGTACTTGTAACAAGAAAGGGAGTATTGATGAGTATAGGCACTCAACCGTAAATACGAATCAAGGAAAATACCACCAGACAACCAGGCAGGTCATATTTAAATTCTAACCCAAAGTACAGGAGAATTTCCGCCACTACTCAACATAGATCGAACCAGTAGAATTTACTGTAGGAACTCTAGAACAAAGGAACGGAAAAATAAACACAATAAAATAAAAATACCAGAAGGAAGTTGTAAGAAAATTTGAGATGTGTATGTACCTGGAGTTTCCGCAATAACTATTTTCCTCATACCACGCTGAACCAAACCTGTAAAGTCGAAAAAACTAGTCTGTGTGTCGATGTTCTCTGAACAAATCTCTGAAACTTCTCATATAATTGGCATACCCCTGAAACCGTGTTTTTCCCTTGAGCAGAGGTAGGGTGCCATACCCTGACCGTTTCTCCGAGCCTTATGGACATTTTCCATGAAAAATGGTGCGTGAAAAACCATGGCGAACATGCACCATGGAAGATGGCACACATGCAAGAGCCAGATATAATTATAATGAAACTTTGGATATCTTACGGGACACTGCAAAAGAAAAACATAACAACCGCCAGTTAAAAACTTAGGATAAAATAGTTTCCCTTACCTAAAAACAACATCGGGGGACGTGAAGCTTGCGATAAGAGGTTAAATTCAAAAGTTTGGTTAAAATTATTAGAACGCAAAATTATCAGCAATCAACTTTGGTTAAAATACAAGAAACCCCAAAAAAATCCAGTCAACTGATGAATTAATAGCGGTCAAACGTTCGATCGAACGCTATAGTCCCTGCTATGCCGAAGGCAGGGACTAATAAGAAACCCTAATATATACTTTTCTAAACAATAATTATTCAACATCTCATTCCTAACGAACCCTAGAACATAGCTCGCTGTGACTCGAGTGATGAACCGACTCGAATGTTTTCAAAACATAAAAATACTTTTATGGAATATTCTTGCAGAAAGTTAAAAAAGATTTGAAGTGTGGAAAGTATACCTTATAATGCGTCGTCGGTAAAATATTGCTATCTTTGTACATTAATCAACAACCTGCTATCTTTGTACATTAATCAACAACCTACTGCCACGTGAAAAGAGTACATCCCACTTGCCATATCGAGGGAAAACGCAGAAATATATATGGAAGTCTCTGTAATATGTGTGACCTAATATCTGATACATTTCAACCTAAAGTAACGTAATTTTAATTTCAGTATATAAAGCTGTTCACGAAATAAATAGTATTCTTGTGTATGCTCATACACATTGTACTTCTTCCATACCCTGTTTATTCATCTACTACTATAACCGCAAGTATTGTTTGATTAATTTACAGAACTGGCTGGAGTAAACAATACATCTGGGTGTTACGGGAGCCTTCTGGGTTGTGTTGCTGAGTGTAGATGTAGTCCACACGAGCAGCTAGTTTGCGTCTCATCAAGCATTCTTCCCCATCATCTACACTGTTGCAGTTTTCTTCGAAATAATTCTATCTCTGGCGTTACACCCGCCAGTTGGTAGCTGCAAAATCATAACTCTTTAAATAATAAATCCACCAATTGAAAGCTTATAATCATGAGTAATTCTCAGAAGTGGTCCTTACACTTATTCCGTGGTCTGTTGCTTTTTCTGTCCATGTGTCCGAATCCTTTAAACTATGATCCTTCTCTGTAAGCAGAAGACCAGACAAGTTGTTCATGCTCCGAGGATACTCATGACAATGATTTGTAAGAGACCATCAGTTCTATATTAGTGTAAATAACTGTCCTATAAATTTTCTCGATTATAGTAGGAAAAAGAGTTCAGAAATACCAAAATTTTCCTTTTTCCCTAGGAAAATCCCAGTTAAACATTCAAGGATGTTGTTTTAACATAGATTAGTGACCTGAAACAACAAGAGTTAGTTGAACAAAACTAATACCCTAATAGAACAACAGCAATTTGGGTTCAACAAGAGCGCCGAAAAAAGCTAAAGTTAATTGAACAAAACTAATACCATGATACTACAACAGCAATTTGAGTTCAACAAAAACAAAATCTATAATAATGATATGATAATACCTTAGGTTACAGACAAGCTGTTCCTAGTATGGCTAAAACAAATATGCTGACATAGATTAGTACCTTGAAACAACAAGAGCTAATACCCTAATCCAAGAACTTTGGCATTGAATTTAAAAGAAAATTCAACCTCTATAGGAATTTAATACGCGACCTTCATCACTCACAGAACTTTACATAATACGTCTTGCAAAGTGAGATACCTTATGAACTATGATAATAACCTATGTTACCGACAAATTGTTATCTTATTAATGATTAACTGTAACCATTTATATGATTACCACAGTGATTTCCAAATCGATTACATTGATAACAAACCTTGTTATCTTATTAATGATTAACTGTAACCATTTATATGATTACCACAGTGATTTCCAAATCGATTACATTGATAACAAACCTTGTTATCTTATTAATGATTAACTGTAACCATTTATATGATTACCACAGTGATTTCCAAATCGATTACATTGATAACAAACCGGAAATATGGTTTTAGATTGATAATGACTAAATGTATGGAGAAGAATAATCAGCTATTTTAAAACGAGCTAATTGGTCCTAATAGCTTCGTATTTGGCATTGCAAACTAAAAATTAAACGGAAAAAACAATATTGTTGGATTTCACACTCACTTAATTGGGAGTAGTTTACATGGATTAATAGCAGGGATGCACCCTGGGACCACTTAAAAAAGGTAATAATAATGGTTTGGAAGTTTACTAATGCTTGCGGGTTTTGGTGTAATGGAAAACCTAACATGGTATCTAAGTCTTGTCCCTTGTTCAATGGAAAACCTTTCCAGATTTACGTTTGAGGGGCTGTTGAGGGTGTTATTTTCACACTCACCTCTAGTTTGGTGTAATGGCAAACCTAACATGGCCTAAAATAATAAATCCAAATTAATGTACATGTCTAAACCTAAATTATCCAAATCAAATTGTTCTGGCTTGGTGGGTTGTTGATATTACAACAAATGAGATGGTTGTTGATATTACAAAATATAAGATGTACCAATTGTTGATATTACAACAAATGAGATGTACCAAAATATTTCACTTTCACTCTCAACCATCAAAAAATTGTACTATTTAGATGTCCGTAAAAAAAATTACATTTTCACTTCTTTTTTTTTGTATTTCACTTTCACTCTCAACCATCAATAAACTATTTAGATGTCTCCTCAACCTAGGGTATTTGAACATTGGATATCCTAGTTTCATAGATTTCACATTACTTTAATCATCGATTGAGATGGCCTTTGGAACCTTTACATTTTCACTGTTAACTGTGAGGAATATGTATGATTTTTATAGTTTTTCAAGATTGTTTAATACCAGACGTAAATAAATTATTTGAATATCAATGTCAATTAATTTACTTTAATATCAACCTTATATATAGAGAAATTTTAGAGAATGAGGGATAAGGAAAAATTTATTTTAATATGGGGAATTTAAAAGATATTAATAAAATAGAAAATTCAATGCCAATCATAAATATAATTTTTTGTTAAGTAATAACACTAGTATGTATTAAAAAGTATATTAATATAAAAAATATATTTTAATGTGAACAATATAGTCTATAAATAAAAGATTTCAATGTCTATGTTAAGTAAAATATTTCAATGTCAAATATGTATATTGTATATGGTTTAAAAAATTATGTTTATATATATGTACTATTTTTTGATTGAAAATATCAAATGATCTAAATGGATAGACTTTTCTTAGTGTGTCTAGAGTGTGACATGAACACTAAACTAATGATAAAAGTGTTAGAAATGTGTTTTCATTGATGGAAAAGAATGGAAAAACATGACAGAGGATGGTCAAAAGATGACTAAGGTGATTCCAAGATGAGCAGAGAATGGTGACTACAAGATGAGCATAGCATTGTGAAATGGTACAGATATTTTGAAGCAATTTCTAGTGCAGTAGATAACTTCAAGAGAAGATGAAACCCACGAAAATGGGTAGAGCTCTGAAAGAGCTTTCTAGTAGTATATGGAAGTTTGGAAATGACCTATTGAATCACAAGTTAAGGCTAGTCAAAGCTGGGAACTTAAAGATGAGAGGTTTACAGAATTAAGTTTGTCGAAACTGCTTTGGGGCAGTGTATTTTTGGAAGTGTTCTCAAAGCTAATGGAGCCTTTTAGCAAAGTGGCTATCCAAATTCCCAGTGGATTTGGAAAACTACATAACAACAACAATTTTTTTTATTGGCCCATGGCAGAGCACACTTAACAACTCATCCTGAGGAGTCTTTCCTTAGCGAACCTTAAGGAGCACATAAGGGAATAGTCGAGATGACGTGAGTAGGGAGGATGTGGCTTTGACAGTAGTGCTAGGCACATTGATTTCAATATTTTTAAAGCAGGAGGCGATTGTTGAATATCACGCATGTTCACTGGCGAATCATGCAACACACGTCCCACTAGTGTATTGGAGACAACACTAGTGGGTGTCATAATGGGTGGTTTTCCAATACCACTGATATTGTGATCAACGATCGAGATTTTTGACACCCTCCCCCCTCAATACCACAAACCATGAAAATGGGTGTTGGAATCAGTGGTTTGGCTAGTGTAAACCACAAATAGTTTTAAGAGCAAGGTTGGGCAATGTAGCACAAGGAGAAGAGGTATCAAAATAAGTGACTCAGACCCATATAGATTTTTTCATAAATAAAACTGACATAAAACAAGGACTTTGGGACCCTTTCGGTCTCCTCTCTAATAGGATATATGGAAACATCCAGTTGGTTAAAGATGATGTTAGCACATGTGATGTGGCAATACATACTAGAAGACATGTGGCATGTAGATTTGGTGTTTTTGGGTACCCCAATGGGCCATATTTGGTTGATATGTGGACAACTCACAAAGTTCCACGTGGCATTGACGACATGACAAAGACATCATCCCGTAGGCTATACCTTGGAAGGTTTTAAGCATCACATAGAGGAATTGTTGGGATGACTAAGCATTGGGATGGCACAACAAGTGTCAAAGCCAAATAAGCCCAGGTAGCATTTTATTGGGTCGCAAGTGTAGTGGGAAAACCCCATCAGGAGATGTCGTCCCTTTTGATTGACCACGGAAGTAAATTATGAGTGCAAAGAAGGAACCAATGAGGGGACAAGGCACGGGACATGGTGGCAGGAAACCGGGTAGTAGTGGCCAATGAAAGAAGAGGAGAGGTGGCCCCACGGGACACGTCATCGCAACAACATGACACTAGAAGGAATTAAGGGTGTAATAAAGGAAGCATCAGGATAAAGGTGTCGAGAGCCAAGCACATAACATGATTACTAAGGGTGTAGATTTTGCAGTTTTCTTTTTAGTCCTCGGGGCTATATCTTAAAAGGGACTCGCACAAGGTTATATGAAGCTTATATGCAATGTTTTATAATAAAAGCTTTGGGCCATGTGTTAAGGCCTTCAGGTGCAATGGAAGGAGTCAACAACTATATATGGCAATGCTTCAAAGTTAACCATATATAAATATATGGCAACATTTTTGCATAGATGAGTAGACAACTTGGAATTTGGCATTAATGCCATATAAAGCAAAGAAATAAAAGAGCTCAAGAAGGCATGAGTGGGGTTAATGGAACTGTATAATAGCATGGACATTTGAGGAAGAGCAAATTTTAGTATAAACCCTAAATTTGGAACTCACTAGATTTATAAAAGCTTAGACAAGTCCTATAAAAGCTCCAAAATTGAAAAATTTGTCATTTTAGATTAGTTTTTCTCTAAGAAACAACAAGTTAGTGTTTGAAGACATGAAGAACTCGTTTAAATGACTTGACAGAAGCAAGACAAAGGAAAAAATATAATATCCGTGCAAGTTTCCAAGTTCAAGAGAGCTAGAGTTTCAATTCTAAAAATATACGTCCAAAGTCTTTATAAGCTTGATAAATTGAGTAGATTAGAGAGATTTTTGGTAGCATGGTGTGAGTTGAGATGGATTGATGTTGTTAGTGTGTTCAATAATGAAATATTGTTGAAGGTGTTTTGGTGAGTGTTTTATTTTTGAAGAAGATGTGGCGTTCATGGTTCTAGTTTGAAATGGATAAAAGATGAATCATTGATGTCAAGCAAGTTGTAGTTTGCATATAAGGGGTTGTAGCTCCTCCCAGTGGGTGTTGGTAAATAACTAGGGGTTATAGCTCCTTTCAGTGGTCACTGATAAATCAAGGAGTTGTAGCTTCTTTCCGGTTGTAGCCAGAGAATTTGTAACAACAACTTTTAGCTTGCCTTGTGAAAAAATTGCAAAATTTTTTTAAGACTCTATGCATACTATTTGTGATATTTATGTAGATTTTTATCATGCTCATATAAATTAAGTGTTGAAGTATTTATTGGTGTCCTAATATCATTGTAAGTGAAATAAAGTTTATCAAATTCCTACAAGAATGATTCACTCCCCCCTCTTAGTATTGCCCTAGTTTCCAACAGTTGGTATCAGATATTGGTTACTTCATATCAGTTTAACAACTAGAAGAAAGATTGAGGACCATGACAAGCCCAAAAGGAGGATTTACCAATAGGGAGTCTATGTTCAATGGAAAAAACTATGTTTTGGAAAGTAAGCATGAAAACCTACATTCAATCACTTAGAGTTCATGTATGGAATTTTGTGGAAGAAGAATATCAAAAGCCTCCAATAGTAATTAATGAATATCAAAAATATGGATTTCACATGCATTGATAAAGCCATGAATTCCCTACTTGCAAGCCTACCTAAATCAAAGCTTGTCAAAGTGATGGATTGTACATAAGCCAAAGCCATCTTGGACAACATGAGTAGTTTCTATGAAGATGACAACAAGGTAAAGAAAGCTAAACTTGTAGTTTTTAGTAAGCATTTTTAGTCTTTGAAGATGCATGATGATGAAGATATTGCAAAATATTTTTTAAGAGTTGATGAGGTTGTGAACACGATAAGATGCCTTGATGAGAAATTTGAAGAAGCATTAGTAGTTAAAAAAGTGTTGAGATCTCTTCCTAAGAGATTTAATTCTAAGGTTTCAACCATTGAAGAGATGACCAATCTGAATACTCTCACTCTAGATCAATTACTTGGCACACTTAATGCTTATGGGATGAGAATTTCAAATGACAAGTGTGCAAAAAATTATTTAAACTTCAAAGCATTTAAGAAGCCCAAGGAAGAGCATGATGATTCATGTTATGAATTATATGAATAAGAATCAAAGTTTCTGAGGAAGCTCAAAAGGGACTTAGACAAGTATAAAGGTAAGATACATTTTAAATGTTTTAATTGCATTAAAGTTCATCACTATGCTTCAAAGTGTCCTGAAAAGAAGAAGAAGGACTATGATCGAAAATGAAATTTTAGGAAAGTACAAAAAGAGAGAAATGAGGCTAAGAAGAGGAGTCTCTATATTCAAGAATCCAACTGCTTTGAAAGCGAAGTAAGTCAATCCTCAGATGATGAAAAATATGATGAAAGTAAAATAATTCATTCTTATGGCTATAGACAAATTTGTGTGGGTTGAAGCCATTAATTATGATGAAGAAAATGTTGAAGTAGATCTACAAGAAGATCTCGAAAGTGCACTTAAAGAAATTGAAAGGCAAAGAAAGAAAAATAAAGCCTAGAAGGAGTCACTAAACATGGAAAATGATGAAGTTGTTGAACCATTGCTCATGCAAACTGAAGAAGGTAAGAATATTCTAGAATATTTAAAATAAAAAACTTAGTGAGAAGAATCAAGCTTGTGAAAGGCTAAAAGGTAACATTGTTTTGTTAAGAAAAGAATTAGAAAAGGAAAAAACCCAGTTGAGATTTAATAAAAAAAATTGGAAAAGGGACTGATAATTTAAATGAGCTTTTGGAAGCACAAAGAGTTTCCAAATATGAAAGTGGCCTAGGATTTGAGGCTAAATTCAGTGCAACAACAAAATCAAAAGGTAAGAAGTTGATCATATCTATAACAACAACAAAAGGAGGAACTGTGCAACAACAAAAGGACAAAGACACCACGCAACCCAATAACCAATTAAAAGAGTGATCAACAACAAAAAATTAAAGAGATAAATTTTCCACATAACAGTGCTACAAAGGAAAATCGAAAAAGTCAAAAATTAGCCCAATAAAGTAATATAAGATAGTTTTCCAAGTATGTTGATATTTTTCAAGGTTATTGTTTTACTTGCACCAGTTATGGCCATAAAGCTACAAATTGTAGAGTGAATTTATCCTACATGTAGCTCAAAGTAAGAATAAGAAATCAACCAATTATACAGAGGAGAAACATACCCATGTACAAAAACTAATTTTCTCCCTTGAACAATATGATTAAATGTAAAAAATGTGGGCATAGAGCAGTTGATTGAGACTTAAGGACAATATAGTTGAACCATTTATTGAGCAAATTAAACAAGAGCACAAGGTTTGGAAAGAAAATGAGAGCACAAAACAATGTGATATTGTTTTGTATGCTTAGAGTGAAGGTAAACACTAGTATGTGGATAGTGGGTGTTCCATACACATGTTAGGAGACAAAAGAAAATTATTAACATGGAAACCAGTTGAAAAGGGTAATATAACCTTTGGTAAAAGTGCACTTGGTAAGATTTTTGGTAAAGGAGTTCTCACTCTATCAAATGGAAGACGTAAAACTAAGAAAGTTTTATTTGTTGATGGGTTGAAGCACAATCTTGTTATGTGTCTCATATGTTTATCAAGGCTAAGGTGTGATTTTCAAGGCTAGAACTTTTCAAATAAAGTCTACAGGAACAAGTGAAATACAAGTTCAAGTTGTGAGAAAATACAATATTATTTATGTTATAAAAGAGAAAACATAAAACTATTTCCTATCAAAAATTGAAGAGAGTTGGATATGGCATAAGAGACTTGAACATCTAGATTTTGATCAAATAATCAAAATGAGCAAGAAAAATGTTGTTAAGGATTTACCGAGGCTATCAAAACCTAAGAATTCGATTTGAAAATCTTTCCAATTGAGTAAGAAAACTCGAGTTCCATTCAAGTCTAAGGAGAGTTCATCACAAAACCACTTCAACTAGTACACATGGACTTGTGTGGACCATCACATGCATCCACAAGAAAATTGTATTTCATGCTTATAATTGATCATTTCAACAAGATGACATGGGTTTCTTTTCTTAGAGAGAAACATGAAGCTTTTGAGAAGTTCAAATATTTCAAAGTTATGGCTAAAAATGAACTAATTACAAAATCAAGTGCATAAAATCTAATAATTGAGGTGAATTTACATCAAAAGAGTTTGATGAATTTTGCAAAAAGAATGGCATCAAAAGGAAATTCACAATAGCAAAGACTCCACAACAGAATGGTGCAACAAAGAGAGAAAATAGATGTATACAAAAATTAGCTAGAGCTATGATGGATGAAAGTAAAGTTCAGTAGAGATTTTGGGCTGAAGTCGTTCACACAACAATGGTGATACTCAACAAAGCTCATTTCAAACCAAATAGTGACAAAAGTCCTTCTGATCTTTGGTATGCTACACCTACAACATTCAAGAATTTCAGAGCTTTTGGTAGTAGATGTTACATCAAGAGGAATTATGACAAGCTTGGTAAGTTCAAAGCAAGGGTTGATGAAGGTATTTTTCTTGGATATTCTTAAAGCAGTAAAGTCTATAGATGTTATAATAAGAATAACAAGAGGATTGTTGATTGTATTCATGTCAAATTGGATGAATATGTTGAAGCTGAAGTCAAAAAACCAGTAAATGCTAGCTCTTAGGAACTAATAAAAAATGATGAGAAAGACCATAAGCCACTTTCAAAAGAAGACAATGAAGAAACCTCCAATATACAAGCTAAAGATCTTTCAAGGTATGTTCAAAAATACCACCCAATTAACCAAATTGTTGGTGATTTAAAATCAGGTGTGCAGGCAAGAAGGAATTTACTCATTTCCCCTACGCAAGCACATGCACCCATGATGTCCATGTAGGAGCCAAAGGATGTTGCATAAGATAGTCAATATGAAAAATAGTTAAAATCTATGCATGAAGAACTCGACAAAATTGAGTGAAAAATAGACATGGGAGATTCTACCAAGGTCAGTAAACAAGAATGTCATTGACACAAAGTGGGTCTTCAGAAATAAGTTGAATGACCATGGTGAAGTGGTGAGAAATAAGGAAAAAATGTTATGTAAAGGTTATGCTCCAATTGAAGGTCTGGATTTTGATGAAACTTTTTCTCCTATTGCTAGATTAGAGGAAATTTGAATGTTTTTGGCATTTTCTTGTTTCAATAAATTCAAAAAATATCAAATGGATGTCAAATATGCCTATAGGAAGAATTCTACATAGAATATCCAGATGTTTTTAGCTGACATATAAGCCTGGTTATGTTTGCAAGCCTAAGAAGGCCTTGTATGGTCTCAAGCAAGCCCCTCAGGATTGGTATTCCATGTTAGATAACTACATGCTCAAGTGTGGATGCAAAAGAGGCATAACTAATAAAAATTTATATGTTAAAGCTAACGACGACGAACTCATAATGGTGGTTGCTTATGTTGATGACATTATTTTTTCCACTGATTCAAGCGTGCTAACATGCCAATTTGAAATAGATATGAAAATTGAGTTTAAGATGTCTATACTTGGAGAGATTTCTTATTTTCTTGGATTGCAGATTGCACAATCTCCCAAAGAGAGTTTTATCTCACAAGGTAAATATGTCAAGGAAGTATTGAAAAAGTTAGCATTGTGGGATGATCATTAGTGAGCACACTAATGGTTATAAGTTACATTCTTAGCAAGATTTATGGATCACTAGAAGTGGACAAAAATCTTTATAGATCCATCATTGGCGGCGTATTATATTTGAAAAATTGAAGACTAGATATTATGTAGGTAGTTGGTATTGTTGGAAGATTTCAAGAAGCCCCAAGATAGAGCCATCTTCTAGCAACCAAGATGATTCTTATATATCTCAAAGCCATAATGTATTATGGACTGTAGTATCCGAGAGGTAAATATATTTCACTAATTGTTTATACTAATGTTGATTGGGCAGGTTATGTAGATGGTTGAAAGAGCACTAGCAGTGACGATTTCTTTCTTGGATATTGTCTAGTTTTATGGTTGAGAAAGAAGCAAGCTTCCATATATTTATCTACAACTGGAGCCGAATATATTGCAACAACTTCTTGTTGCACAAAACTATTTTGGATGAAGCAGACCTTGCAAGATGTACATGTGTTTTATGATCAACCTATTCCTATTATTTATGACAACAAAAGTGCCATCAACATGTGAAAGAATCTTGTTTTTCACTCAAAGATAAAACATATTCCAATCAAGTACCATTTCTTGAGAGAGAAATCTACCCATCAAATTGTGAAGTTGGTGTATGTTCCGACAAAAGAATAGGTTGCTAATATTTTCACCAAACCACTCCCAAGAGATCAATTTGAGTATTTGAGGTAGAGACTAGGAGTTTTTCCTCTTGCCCCCCTCCACTATATCTTCTTTAAGAGAAACAAAGGAAGCTTGTATACCTTCAACATATTACAATGAAGCTGCCAAATCCACAAGATCAACAAAACAGGTGAAGCTTGCTAAAAAAGAGAGTAAACTTACCGGGGGAGTCCATTGGTGTCTTTTCCATTGACGTCAAATGGGGAGAAGTCTTGGTGATGAAACAAAAGAAATAAGTGTCTCCACCAAAAAAAATCAAAAGGGGGAGATGTCATGGTGTAGAAGGACGACAATAACAACACAACAACAATAGTATTCTATAAATTCCTTGTAGATTCAAACTACTAATTATAATATGTTAAAAAAAATACACTTGAATCTACTCTACTCATCAATGGAAACAATCAAACAATCACGAAATCAAGAAGCATACAAGAGAAATAATTCAATCAACACATTACAAATTTATTTCATGGGAAATCAATAGCTAAAAAACCTTGCTATACTTATATTGCATTAGTGAGAAAATATGAGAAGATTACAATGTTTTGCTCAAGCCCGAGCAACCTCTACACTATCTCTATTTTTCTCACTGCTTCATAGACAAGCCTAGGCCAATACTTAACTAATTTTCAGCTTGTCTAAGTCCCTATTTCCTTACATTGTTTCCTTGGGAATTATCCCCCTATTAATTATGTAAATTACTCAATATGAATTGTGCAATCTTCATAGGCCTTCCTATGATTGTATGCACAACCTGTACAATTCAGATGATTATACAATTGATAATACATTGTCCCTAAACTCCAATCTCAACTGGGCCTTTCTCAGATCTGACATGTATGAGTTATTTATAAGTCAATCATCTGTTTACTGATTGATCACTGTAGACAACACCACACTACTAAACCTCCCACTAGTTCCTCCAATAGTTGGAATTAGTTTAACTGAATTTAACTTAGTTAGACTGAATTAATTACTTACAACTCAAAATAAACTCAACTAGGGCTCTTATAATGTAGGAGACACTCTACATGACTCTAGTTAGGCCCTCAACTCAAATTAACTGAGATAAATACATAAAATTAACATAGTTAACTAATACAAGTTGTCATGAGATGTGGAATTACAATTTTATTCCCAATTTAATTCAAGGTAAAAATTATATTAGGGTTCTCTTGTTTCATTTTCAAAATTCCCTCTCAATAAGAAATGGATTATATTTTACCTAGATCCTGCCTCTATGAAACTCAAATTTTCATCTTGACAATACCTATGTCAAAATATCTGCATCCTATTCCTCTATAGGAATCTACTCTAGGAACATGATTCTCCTCTTCACACAATCTCGTAGATGGTGATATTGAATGTCGATATGCTTGGATCGATCATGAAAAACTGGATTCTCATAGAATCCATAGAATTTGATACAACTCTGATTGCCACATTAAATCACTGTAGGATCCACCTGCTGGCCAAATCACCTAACAATGATATTTCTCATCTACATAACCTCACAAGTTGCTTGATTAGCAACCATGTACTCTTCTTCTACCAAACTGAGTCCAATTGATATCTTCTTCCTATTGTACCAAGAAATTTTTGTTGACCCAATACTGAAGATTCCCCATTAATGTGCTCTTCCTATCGGATGGGCTCCCTGCCCAATATCCGTCTTTGAAGCCTTCCCGCTCCACTCCCTCTGTCTATCTACACCAAAGACAAAACTAACTGGTGCCTCTAAGGTATCTCAACACATGTTTAGATTCCTTCCAATAGAGTTTGGTTGGCTTAACCATTTCTTGAATAATTTGGTTAAATAAGAAACATATGTCTTGTCGTGTGTTCACAAAATACATAAGTGAACCCACAAGCTTTGTATAAATAGTAGCCTCCACTACTTCACTTGAAGTAACATCTTCCTTCCTCACTTCCCTACTAGAGGAGTCTCCATGGGTTTGCTTCTCTCCATGTGGAACTTCTTGAGTATCATGTTGGCATAGTTTCCCCAGGAGACAAAAAATTCCTCATCTACTTGACATAATTCTATACCAAGGAAATAATGCATGAGCCCCACATTGTTCATCTCGAATTATCTTGCAAGATTTTACCAACTTCTCATCACCTATTAAAATTAAATCATCAACATCTATACTATAATCAATAATTTACCTTCAACCACAATATGGTTAAGGTTTGCATATAGTTCACTTTTGATGAAGACCAACCTAGTGAAATAACTGTCAATATAGATGTACCAAGCACGTGGTGCTTGTTTTAGTCCGTAGAACGCTCAATTGAGTCTCCACACATGCGACTCTCTATTTAAGGTCTCAAATCCTTCTGGTTGCTCAATGTACACCTCTTCCACAATCACACTATTGAGGAATGCTATATTCACATCCATATGATGTATCTTACATCCCATCTGCGTTGAAAGTTCTAAAATAGATCTGATTCAAGAGTACCTTGCTACTAGAGCAAAGGTATCCTCATAATCAATTCCCTCAACCTACGAGAATCCTCTGGTGACAAATCTAGCCTTGTGTTTCTCCACACTCCCATTTGTTGCTTGCTTTACCTTGTAAATCCATATGGAACTCACCACTAAATTGTCTGCTGGTCTTGGGACCACTTCCCAAACACTTTTTTTTATAATGGAGTCATACTCCTCAATCATGACATCAACCCATACTCGTTTATGCACTGCTTCCTCGAATGAGGATGGCCCAATCTCTAAACTCTCGCTCATCAGAGCCATGTACTCAATGTACTGATATGGTGACCTCCTCTACCTGTTGTTTGATGCGAGTGCTACCATATTCTCTCTAGCATCATGCATCAACCTGTCAGCCTCTATGGTGTTCTTCCTCCCAACTTTGGAAGTCTATGCATGAGTGGGTGCTTCCACTCTCCTCTCCTCTGCATGTGGCTGCTCCACATCATCTCGAGGTTCTCCCTTTGGAGCTAAAAGATCCTCATTTCCATACAAATAAAGCTCCCTCTCAAGGGCACATCTCATGGTCTTCTCTTCATCGAACTTCACATCTCTACAAACCACTGTAACCCTGTGAGATGATAGGTACACCCAATAGTTGTGATCTGTATCAGTGTACCCAACAAATATGCCCAACTCAGTTGTTGGATCTATACTTTTATGTTCATCCTTGGTAACATGATAGTAAAATAATGAACCAAAGATCCTAAAGTGTGCCACATATGGTTTCTTACCTAAAAAAGCTTGTTTCTGTGTACTCATCAAGATAATTCGACGAGGACTCATGTTTTACACATATACATCTGCGTTGCATGCATCAACCCACAAGCACAATGGTAGGCCATGATCATGTAACATTTCCCGTGCATCTCCCACAATACTTCTATTCTTCCTTTCATCCACCCCATTCTGCTATGGGTTATGGGGTTCTATTAACTGCCATCGAATTCCTTATGATGCACATAAGTCTTTGAATTCATTCGACACATATTCTCCACTGTTATCTCTCCTTAGAGATTTAACTTTCCTACCATCATATTTCTCCACAAGTGCTTTAAATTAACAAAATTTAACGAATGCCTGATCTTTCTTTTGCATGAAGAAAATCTAGAACTTACGAGAAAAAT
Source organism: Pinus taeda (assembly GCA_000404065.3). NCBI lineage: Eukaryota > Viridiplantae > Streptophyta > Pinopsida > Pinales > Pinaceae > Pinus > Pinus taeda. Next base: position 53,079 of record APFE031190893.1, on the reverse strand, counting down.
CATCTAAAAATATTACATAATACTTGTGCTTGGCAGTGGAGGTTGTTGACAACAGGCCACACACATTTAAGTGAACTCTTTCAAGGATCACTTACCCTCAACTATCTTTATGATGAAAGGTAGCTTTGTTATACTTCCCCAATGTACACCCTTTGCATGTGTCTCTCTACTCTAGTGTACCCTTGGGAAGTCTTGCAGAAATTTGTTACATGATCTTCAAAGATATGTGGTGCAAGTGACCGAATCTTCTATGCCACACCTCATCGATATCTCAGATCTTCACCTTCTCCACTTTTGTGTTCAAAGAAGAATAATATTCTACATCCAATTTGTAGAGTTTCTTCACAAGAACCCTGATCCACTTCACTTTTCCTGAGGCTATGTGATGAAGGAAAACCTTTCCTTTGTTAAATATCACATCATATCCATGGTCCTACAACATGGCAACTGAAACCAAATTATTCTTCAAACCTAGAACATAGATGACATATTTTATTGTGAGAGGAGAACCAAAATCCCTATGAAATGAAACAATATCAATGCTAGATGCACCATACCTCCCACCATCTACAATTTCTATGTGCATTTGGAGGTCCTTCTCCTCCAAGTCACTGAAGAACTCTTTGTTTCCAGTGATATGGAATGAGGATCTACTGTCCAAATACCACACACTACTCATCACCGACGTCACCATGCAAGTGATAAGGGTGGAATCCAACTCTAATTGTGAAGAAAGAGATTCACTTGCCGCTCCTTTTCAGGGATTCTTACTGACCTTCTTGTGTGGACACTTCGTGGCATAATGTCCTAGCTCATGATAGTGAAAACATTTAATCTTCGATAAGTCCTTCTTCTTGCTGCATTGATTTGAATCTGATTTGGAATGGGATGACTTCCCCTTCCCTTTTCCTTTCTTTTCCTTTCCATCTAAATCACAATTCTCCTCATCATCATGTGTGGATGAGGATCCATCTCTCATGTTCCACCGAATCTCTCATTGCACCAAGTCAGACCACAAATGTTCCCACTCTGGTAGCTTCTCCATCCCATTTAATAAGTCCTTGTAATTATTCCAGCTCTTGGGAAGGCATAGAAGTGTTAGGCTAACCAGATCGTCTTCAGAAATTGAAACACCAACACTTGCAAGCTCATCCTGACATTGGGTGAACTTGGTCAAGTACTTTAGTATTGTGTTGCCTTTCTCCATCTTGATTTTTTTGAGATTTTCCTTCATTGCCAACTTCCTGTAGCCACTGATATTTTGAAATAGGTCTGTCAAGGCCTTTCACATTGCATATGGAGTCTCCTTACCATGGAGGTTCAAGACAATATGATCTCAAAATCTTCCTAGGATAATCCTTCTCACCTTTGCAACACATTTTATTTACTTTGCGAGATCTGGAGCATCAGCTACTGGAGGCTTAGGAATATTCATCTATGAATTCCCTAAGCCTATTGTCTTCCAACACTACCTCCATCATGTCCTTCCAAGAAATATAGTTCCAACTACCCTCAAGGACATATTCAAGTCTAAATCCGTAGAACGACATCCTACTGGCTCTAAAGTATGATACTGCAAATTTGATTTCACATGCAAAATACAAACTCATATTTTTCTCTTTTAGAGTGATTTTCTCTCTGATACCATGTAGAAATTCCTTGTAGATTCAAACTGCTAATCGTAATATTCTAAATTAATAAAGATGAATATACGCTACTCATCAATGGAAACAATTAAATGATCACAAAATCATGAAGTGTACAAGACAAAGAATTCAATCAACACATTTCACAATGATTTCCTGGGGAAATCCATAGCTAAAAACCCCTGCTATCTGTATATTGCATTAGTCAGAAAATATCATAACATTACAATGCTTTTCTCAAGACTGAGAAACATCTACACTATCCCTATCTATCTCACTACTTCCTAGACAAGCCTAGGCCAGTACTTAACCAATTTCATTCTTTCCCAGGTCCCTATTTCCTTGCACTTATTCCTTGGGAATTAGTCCCCTATTAATTAGAGAAATTCCTCAATCCTCATAAGCCTTCCTCTGACAACACACACCAAATATACAATTCAAATGATTATACGACTGATAGTGCACTGTCCCTGAACTCAAATCTCAACTGGGTATTTCTCACATTTGAGTTGCATGAGTTATTTATGAGTGAATCATCAATTTGCTGGTTGATCACCGTAGGAAACACCACACTACTAGACCTCCCATTAGTTCCTCCTATAGTTAGAACTAGTTTAAATAACTTTAACTCAGCTAGACTGAATTAATTAATTACAACTCAAAATATACTCAACCAGATCTCCTATAATGTTAGATAACTACATGCTCAAGTGTGGATGCAAAAGAGGCATAACTAATAAAAATTTATATGTTAAAGCTAACGACAACGAACTCATAATGGTGGTTGCTTATGTTGATGACATTATTTTTTCCACTGATTCAAGCGTGCTAACATGCCAATCTGAAATAGATATGAAAATTGAGTTTAAGATGTCTATACTTGGAGAGATTTCTTATTTTCTTGGATTGCAGATTGCACAATCTCCCAAAGAGAGTTTTATCACACAAGGTAAATATGTCAAGGAAGTATTGAAAAAGTTAGCATTGTGGGATGATCATCAGTGAGCACACTAATGGTTATAAGTTACATTCTTAGCAAGATTTATGGATCACTAGAAGTGAACAAAACTCTTTATAGATCCATCATTGGTGGCCTATTATATTTGAAAAATTGAAGACTAGACATTATGTAGGTAGTTGGTATTGTTGGAAGATTTCAAGAAGCCCCAAGACAGAGCCATCTTCTAGCAGCCAAGATGATTCTTATACATCTCAAAGCCATAATGTATTATGGACTGTAGTATCCGAGAGGTAAATATATTTCACTAATTGTTTATACTGATGTTGATTGGGCAGGTTATGTAGATGGTTGAAAGAGCACTAGCAGTGACGATTTCTTTCTTGGATATTGTCTAGTTTTATGGTTGAGAAAGAAGCAAGCTTCCATATATTTATCTACAACTGGAGCCGAATATATTGCAACAACTTCTTGTTGCACAAAACTATTTTGGATGAAGCAGACCTTGCAAGATGTACATGTGTTTTATGATCAACCTATTCCTATTATTTATGACAACAAAAGTGCCATCAACATGTGAAAGAATCTTGTTTTTCACTCAAAGATAAAACATATTCCAATCAAGTACCATTTCTTGAGAGAGAAATCTACCCATCAAATTGTGAAGTTGGTGTATGTTCCAACAAAAGAATAGGTTGCTAATATTTTCACCAAACCACTCCCAAGAGATCAATTTGAGTATTTGAGGTAGAGACTACGAGTTTTTCCTCTTGCCCCCCTCCACTATATCTTCTTTAAGAGAAACAAAGGAAGCTTGTATACCTTCAACATATTACAATGAAGATGCCAAATCCACAGGATCAACAAAACAGGTGAAGCTTGCTAAAAAGGAGAGTAAACTTACCGGGGGAGTCCATTGGTGTCTTTTCCATTGATGTCAAATGGGGAGAAGTCTTGGTGATGAAACAAAAGAAATAAGTGTCTCCACCGAAAAAAATCAAAAGGGGGAGAAGTCATGGTGTAGAAGGACGACAATAACAACACAACAACAATAGTATTCTATAAATTCCTTGTAGATTCAAACTACTAATTGTAATATGTTAAAAAAAATACACTTGAATCTACTCTACTCATCAATGGAAACAATCAAACAATCACGAAATCAAGAAGCATACAAGAGAAATAATTCAATCAACACATTACAAATTTATTTCATGGGAAATCCATAGCTAAAAAACCTTGCTATAATTATATTGCATTAGTGAGAAAATATGAGAAGATTACAATGTTTTGCTCAAGCCCGAGCAACCTCTACACTATCTCTATTTTTCTCACTGCTTCATAGACAAGCCTAGGCCAATACTTAACTAATTTTCAGCTTGTCTAAGTCCCTATTTCCTTACATTGTTTCCTTGGGAATTATCCCCCTATTAATTAGGTAAATTACTCAATATGAATTGTGCAATCTTCATAGACCTTCCTATGATTGTATGCACAACCTGTACAATTCAGATGATTATACAATTGATAGTACATTGTCCCTAAACTCCAATCTCAACTAGGTCTTTCTCAGATCTGACATGTATGAGTTATTTATAAGTCAATCATCTGTTTACTGATTGATCACTGTAGACAACACCACACTACTAAACCTCCCACTAGTTCCTCCAATAGTTGGAACTAGTTTAACTGAATTTAACTTAGTTAGACTGAATTAATTACTTACAACTCAAAATAAACTCAACTAGGGCTCTTATAATGTAGGAGACACTCTGCATGACTCTAGTTAGGCCCTCAACTCAAATTAACTGAGATAACTACATAAAATTAACATAGTTAACTAATACAAGTTGTCATGAGATGTGGAATTACAATTTTATTCCCAATTTAATTCAAGGAAAAAATTATATTAGGGTTTTCTCGTTTCATTTTCAAAATTCCCTCTCAATAAGAAATGGATTATATTTTACCTAGATCCTGCCTCTATGAAACTCAAATTTTCATCTTGACAATACCTTTGTCAAAATATCTGCATCTTATTCCTCTATAGGAATCTACTCTAGGAACATGATTCTCCTCTGCACACAATCTCGTAGATGGTGATATTGAATGTCGATATGCTTGGATCGATCATGAAAAACTGGATTCTCATAGAATCCATAGAATTTGATACAACTCTGATTGCCACATTAAATCACTGTAGGATCCACCTGCTGGCCAAATCACCTAACAATGATATTTCTCATCTACATAACCTCACAAGTTGCTTGATTAGCAACCATGTACTCTTCTTCTACCAAATTGAGTCCAACTGATATCTTCTTCCTATTGTACCAAGAAATTTATGTTGACCCAATACTGAAGATTCCCCCTAATGTGCTCTTCCTATGGGATGGGCTCCCTGCCCAATATCCGTCTTTGAAGCCTTCCCGCTCCACTCCCTCTGTCTATCTACACCAAAGACAAAACTAACTGGTGCCTCTAAGGTATCTCAACACATGTTTAGATTCCTTCCAATAGAGTTTGGTTGGCTTAACCATTGCTTGAATAATTTGGTTAAATAAGAAACATATGTCTTGTCGTGTGTTCACAAAATACATAAGTGAACCCACAAGCTTTGTATAAATAGTAGCCTCCACTACTTCACTTGAAGTAACATCTTCCTTCCTCACTTCCCTACTAGAGGAGTCTCCATGGGTTTGCTTCTCTCCATGTGGAACTTCTTGAGTATCATGTTGGCATAGTTTCCCCAAGAGACAAAAAATTCCTCATCTACTTGCCATAATTCTATACCAAGGAAATAATGCATGAGCCCCACATTGTTCATCTCAAATTATCTTGCAAGATTTTACCAACTTCTCATCACCTATTAAAATTAAATCATCAACATATATACTATAATAAATAATTTACCTTCAACCACAATATGGTTAAGGTTTGCATATAGTTCACTTTTGATGAAGACCAACCTAGTGAAATAACTGTCAATATAGATGTACCAAGCACGTGGTGCTTGTTTTAGTCCATAGAATGCTCAATTGAGTCTCCACACATCCGACTCTTTATTTAAGGTCTCAAATCCTTCTGGTTGCTCAATGTACACCTCTTCCTCAATCACACTATTGAGGAATGCTATATTCACATCCATATGATGTATCTTACATCCCATCTGCGTTGAAAGTGCTAAAATAGATCTGATTCAAGAGTACCTTGCTACTAGAGCAAAGGTATCCTCTTAATCAATTCCCTCAACCTGCGAGAATCCTCTGGTGACAAATCTAGCCTTGTGTTTCTCCACACTCCCATTTGTTGCTTGCTTTACCTTGTAAATCCATATGGAACTCACCACTAAATTATCTGCTGGTCTTGGGACCACTTCCCAAACACTTTTTTTGATAATGGAGTCATACTCCTCAATCATGACATCAACCCATACTCGTTTACGCACTGCTTCCTCGAATGAGGATGGCCCAATCTCTAAACTCTCGCTCATCAGAGCCATGTACTCAATGTACTGATATGGTTACCTCCTCTACCTGCGGTGTGATGCGGGTGCTACCATATTCTCTCTAGCATCATGCATCAATCTGTCAGCCTCTATGGTGTTCTTCCTCCCAACTTTGGAAGTCTATGCATGAGTGGGTGCTTCCACTCTCCTCTCCTCTGCATGTGGCTGCTCCACATTATCTCGAGGTTCTCCCTTTGGAGCTAAAAGATCCTCATTTCCATACAACTAAAGCTCCCTCTCAAGGGCACATCTCATGGTCTTCTCTTCATCGAACTTCACATCTCTACAAACCATTGTAATCCTGTGAGATGATAGGTACACCCAATAGTTGTGATCTGTATCAGTGTACCCAACAAATATGCCCAACTTAGTTGTTGCATCTATACTTTTATGTTCATCCTTGGTAACATGACAGTAAAATAATGAACCAAAGATCCTAAAGTGTGCCACATATGGTTTCTTACCTAAAAAAGCTTGTTTTTGTGTACTCATCAAGATAATTCAACGAGGACTCATGTTTTACACATATACATCTGTGTTGCATGCATCAACCCACAAGCACAATGGTAGGCCATGATCACGTAACGTTGCTCGTGCATCTCCCATAATACTTTTATTCTTCCTTTCATCCACCCCATTCTGCTATGGGTTATGGGGTTCTATTAACTGCCATCGAATTCCTTATGATGCACATAAGTCTTTGAATTCATTCGACACATATTCTCCACTGTTATCTCTCCTTAGAGATTTAACTTTCCTACCATCATATTTCTCCACAAGTGCTTTAAATTAACAAAATTTAATGAATGCCTGATCTTTCTTTTGCATGAAGAAAATCTAGAACTTACGAGAAAAATCATCTAAAAATATTACATAATACTTGTGCTTGGCAGTGGAGGTTGTTGACAACAGGCCACACACATTTAAGTGAACTCTTTCAAGGATCACTTACCCTCAACTATCTTTATGATGAAAGGTAGCTTTGTTATACTTCCCCAATGTACACCCTTTGCATGTGTCTCTCTGCTCTAGTGTACCCTTGGGAAGTCTTGCATAAATTTGTTACATGATCTTCAAAGATCTGTGGTGCAAGTGACCGAATCTTCTATGCCACACCTCATCGATATCTCAGATCTTCACCTTCTCCACTTTTGTGTTCAAAGAAGAATAATATTCTACATCCAATTTGTAGAGTTTCTTCACAAGAACCCTGATCCACTTCACTTTTCCTGAGGCTATGTGATGAAGGAAAACCTTTCCTTTGTTAAATATCACATCATATCCATGGTCCTACAACATGGCAACTAAAACCAAATTATTCTTCAAACCTAGAACATAGATGACATATTTTATTGTGAGAGGAGAACCAAAATCCCTCTGAAATGAAACAATATCAATGCCAGATGCACCATACCTCCCACCATCTACCATTTCTATGTGCATTTGGAGGTCCTTCTCCTCCAAGTCACTGAAGAACTCTTTGTTTCCAGTGATATGGAATGAGGATCTACTGTCCAAATACCACACACTACTCATCACCGACGTCACCATGCAAGTGATGAGGGTGAAATCCAACTCTAATTATGAAGAAAGAGATTCACTTGCCGCTCCTTTTCAGGGATTCTTACTGACCTTCTTGTGTGGACACTTCGTGGCATAATGTCCTAGCTCATGATAGTGAAAACATTTAATCTTCGATAAGTCCTTCTTGCTGCATTGATTGGAATCTGATTTGGAATGGGATGACTTCCCCTTCCCTTTTCCTTTATTTTCCTTTCCATCTAAATCACAATTCTCCTCATCATCATGTGTGGATGAGGATCCATCTCTCATGTTCCACCGAATCTCTCATTGCACCAAGTCAGAACACAAATGTTCCCACTCTGGTAGCTTCTCCATCCCATTTAATAAGTCCTTGTAATTATTCCAGCTCTTGGGAAGGCATAGAAGTGTTAGGCTAACTAGATCGTCTTCAAAAATTGAAACACCAACACTTGCAAGCTCATCCTGAAATTGGGTGAACATGGTCAAGTACTTTAGTATTGTGTTGCCTTTCTCCATCTTGATTTTTTTGAGATTTTCCTTCATTGCCAACTTCCTGTAGCCAGTGATATTTTGAAATAGGTCTGTCAAGGCCTTTCACATTGCATATGGAGTCTCCTTACCATGGAGGTTCAAGACAACATGATCTCAAAATCTTCCTAGGATAATCCTTCTCACCTTTGCAACACATTTTATTTACTTTGCGAGATCTAGAGCATCAGCTACTGGAGGCTTAGGAATATTCGTCTATGAATTCCCTAAGCCTATTGTCTTCCAACACTACCTCCATCATGTCCTTCCAAGAAATATAGTTCCAACTACCCTCAAGGACATATTCGAGTCTAAATCCGTAGAACGACATCCTACTGGCTCTAAAGTATGATACTGCAAATTTGATTTCACATGCAAAATACAAACTCATATTTTTCTCTTTTAGAGTGATTTTCTCTCTGATACCATGTAGAAATTCCTTGTAGATTGAAACTGCTAATCGTAATATTCTAAATTAATAGAGCTGAATATACGCTACTCATCAATGGAAACAATTAAATGATCACAAAAATCATGAAGTGTACAAGACAAAGAATTGAATCAACACATTACACAATGATTTCCTGGGGAAATCCATAGCTAAAAACCCCTGCTATCTGTATATTGCATTAGTCAGAAAATATCATAACATTACAATGCTTTTCTCAAGACTGAGAAACATCTACACTATCCCTATCTATCTCACTACTTCCTAGACAAGCCTAGGCCAGTACTTAACCAATTCCATTCATTCCCATGTCCCTATTTCCTTGCACTTATTCCTTGGGAATTAGTCCCCTATTAATTAGAGAAATTCCTCAATCCTCATAAGCCTTCCTCTGACAACACGCACCAAATATACAATTCAGATGATTATACGACTGATAGTGCACTGTCCCTGAACTCAAATCTCAACTGGGTATTTCTCACATTTGACTTGCATGAGTTATTTATGAGTGAATCATCAATTTGCTGGTTGATCACCGTAGGAAACACCACACTACTAGACCTCCCATTAGTTCCTCCTATAGTTAGAACTAGTTTAAATAACTTTAACTGAGCTAGACTGAATTAATTAATTACAACTCAAAATATACTCAACCAGATCTCCTATAATGTTAGATAACTACATGCTCAAGTGTGGATGCAAAAGAGGCATAACTAATAAAAATTTATATGTTAAAGCTAACGACGACGAACTCATAATGGTGGTTGCTTATGTTGATGACATTATTTTTTCCACTGATTCAAGCGTGCTAACATGCCAATTTGAAATAGATATGAAAATTGAGTTTAAGATGTCTATACTTGGAGAGATTTCTTATTTTCTTGGATTGAAGATTGCACAATCTCCCAAAGAGAGTTTTATCTCACAAGGTAAATATGTCAAGGAAGTATTGAAAAAGTTAGCATTGTGGGATGATCATTAGTGAGCACACTAATGGTTATAAGTTACATTCTTAGCAAGATTGATGGATCACTAGTAGTGGACAAAACTCTTTATAGATCCATCATTGGCGGCCTATTATATTTGAAAAATTGAAGACTAGACATTATGTAGGTAGTTGGTATTGTTGGAAGATTTCAAGAAGCCCCAAGACAGAGCCATCTTCTAGCAGCCAAGATGATTCTTATATATCTCAAAGCCATAATGTATTATGGACTGTAGTATCCGAGAGGTAAATATATTTCACTAATTGTTTATACTGATGTTGATTGGGCAGGTTATGTAGATGGTTGAAAGAGCACTAGCAGTGACGATTTCTTTCTTGGATATTGTCTAGTTTTATGGTTGAGAAAGAAGCAAGCTTCCATATATTTATCTACAACTGGAGCCGAATATATTGCAACAACTTCTTGTTGCACAAAACTCTTTTGGATGAAGCAGACCTTGCAAGATGTACATGTGTTTTATGATCAACCTATTCCTATTATTTATGACAACAAAAGTGCCATCAACATGTCAAAGAATCTTGTTTTTCACTCAAAGATAAAACATATTCCAATCAAGTACCATTTCTTGAGAGAGAAATCTACCCATCAAATTGTGAAGTTGGTGTGTGTTCCGACAAAAGAATAGGTTGCTAAGATTTTCACCAAACCACTCCCAAGAGATCAATTTGAGTATTTGAGGTAGAGACTAGGAGTTTTTCCTCTTGCCCCCCTCCACTATATCTTCTTTAAGAGAAACAAAGGAAGCTTGTATACCTTCAACATATTACAATGAAGCTGCCAAATCTACAGGATCAACAAAACAGGTGAAGCTTGCTAAAAAGGAGAGTAAACTTACTGGGGGAGTCCATTGGTGTCTTTTCCATTGATGTCAAATGGGGAGAAGTCTTGGTGATGAAACAAAAGAAATAAGTGTCTCCACCGAAAAAAATCAAAAGGGGGAGAAGTCATGGTGTAGAAGGATGACAACAACAACACAACAACAATAGTATTCTATAAATTCCTTGTAGATTCAAACTACTAATTGTAATATGTTAATTGTAATTGTAATAAGGGAATATTTGAGACAAAGGTGTCGGGAGCCAAGCACCAGCACTTTGTCCCATGTAGCATGATCACCAAGGGCATGGAGTTTGCGATGTTTTTTTAGCCCTCAGTGTTATATATTAAAATTTGGCCACAAAAGGTTATATGAAGTTTATATGCAATGTTTTATAATAAAATCTTTGTCCCATGAGTTAATGCCTTCAAGTGCAATAGAACAAGTCAACAGCTATATATGGCGGTGATTTTGAGTTAACGATATATAAATATATGACATTGCTTTTGCATGGATGAGTCAACAACTTGGAATTTGGCATTTATGCCATATCAATGAAGAACTAAAAGAGATAAAGCAGGGATGGATGGGGTTAATGGAAGTGTATAGTGACATGGACAATTAAAGAGGCAGTTTTAGCATAAACACTAAATTTGGAGCTCTTCAAATTTGGAAAAGATTAACTAAGTCCTGTAAAAGTTCCAGAATTGCAAAAAGTATCATTTTAGCTCATGTTTTCTCAAAAGAAATAATAAGGCAGTGTTTGAAGACATGAAGAACACATTGATATGACTTGAAAAAAGCAAGAGAAAGGCAAAAATTTAAGATCCATGCAAGTTTCCAAGTTCAAAAAAACTAGTGATGAATTCTAAAAATATCAGACCAAAGTCTTTATAAGCATAATAAATTGAGTAGATTAGAGATATTTTTGGTAGAAGGGTGTGATTTGAGGTGGATGGATGTTGCTGGTGTGTTCAATAATGAAATATTGTTGAAGTTGTTTTGGTGAGTGTTTAATTTTGAAAAAATATGTGGCATTCGTGGTTCTAGATTTAAAATGGATGCAAGATGAATCGTTTATGTCAAGCAAGTTGTAGCTTGTAGATCAAGAGATGTAGGTCCTTCCATTAAGCATTGATAAACAATTACGGGTTGTAGCTCCTTTGAGTTGTAGCTGATAAATCAAGGAGTTGTAGCTTCCTGTTGATTGTAGCCAGAGAATTTTGTAAAAACAATTTGTAGCTTTCTTGGTGAAGAAATTGCAAAAAAGTTTGAAGAATTTATGTGTATTATTTGTGCCAGTTATGTTGATTCTTCTCATGCTCATCTAAATTAAGTGTTGAAGTATTTCTTAGTGTCCTAATATCATTGCAAGTGAAAGAAAGCTTATAAAATTCTTAGAATATTGATTCACCCCAGTCTCATTATTGTCCTAATTTCTAACAAAAAAATAAATATCCTAGGGCATCATAATTGAACGATATCTAACGATATAAGACTTTAAATTTCATATGGATAATGTCACCATTTATATTCCACAGAGTCTAAGACAATAAGTTAATAAAATTAAAAATACTCTGAAAATAAAGTTCCAATAGCCCTAGTTGGAATGCATGAAAATCTAGGGAATATAACCATGAAACATAAAAGTCCTAAGCATCTGGAAGATAATGAGGTGTAAAGGTTGATGGATTATTAATCGACCTTGGATGGATAGGGAATTAGAGAGCTAGGTGTAGATCCCATCTCTAGCCTAACAAGGAACCCGTCCATGTCCAACATGAGATCCCCTGAATCATCTAGTTGATGTCTGAGGTTCACCTAAGTCTGTATTCTACCCATAAATTTATTTCTCCATAGTAGTTTGACATGCTAGTATAGGTCCATTATCTAAAGATATTCATTTTGCAATCCTCAAGGGTTTCTAGCATTAGGAACCCAAGGGGTAATACCTACCATAGCCTTCAAGTCTAAGTTCGCATATCTTTCTTATTGAATTTCCACCTTGACCAATCAAATTTCCTCTTGAATATATAGAGGAGTGTGCTCATTACATTTGTACACTAAATAATCTACATGAAATTTGGCTTTAGAAACACCTGAAGCTCCTTGTCCTCCTCCTCCATGACAATAGTGAGTGCATTGGCATGTTATGGCCATCAAAATTAAAAAACATTCACTAAGTCCTGATTAGAGTTGGGTGGGAAGATGAAAAATCCTATGGTGAAATAATTTAACGATAGGGTCATTGTTGAAGGGCTACACCATCAATGGACTCAACCCAAGTCCTTTTGCATAAAAAAAGGCCACCAGAGGCGGAGAGAAATCTAAAGGGGATGGAGAGGAATCTTATGCACAGGAGACCATTCAATAGTTAGAAGTCATGGTGGATGGAGGAAGTATCATAAGGATACATCAAAGGAATGGAAGAAGCGTGAGACAATCATCTAGGAGAAGGAGGATGGTGATCTTGTGGATTGCAAAATAGATTTGAACATTAAGACTTATTGGAGAGCCTCTACCACCCTCCTTGGGAGCCAAGGTCTCATAAATGAAACTTGATAGTGTGGAGTATGAGGATGACGAGTAGTGCTGGGAGGAGCCATCATATCATACTTATACTCATTACAACTACCATAACGACTACTTTTGTATTATATAAAGTATTTGCTAAAAATATTTTTCTTATGGTTTAAACATTTAAAAAAGGATCACTAATATATATTTTCACCTTTCTATATATATACTATCTTTAATTGTATCTAGAATCCTCCGAAAATTTGTGGGAATTGTAAGTTTAAGCTATGTAGTCTATAAAATCAAAGTGCCCAAGGAGATTTTGAACATGTTAAATCAATTTATACATTAAAAAATATAATTTAAACAATAAAAGATATTAATGGTGTTTGTGCGTGTCTCTATAAATCAAGTATTGATCTATATTGACCCAAGATCTATCAAACACGAAGAGATATCAAATCTCTAAAACCTTTCAAACCTCTAAAACCTTTTTTTTCAACCTTTGCACGATCAAAGATGTTTGCATCTCAAGAAGATGTATCAAAGATCTAAAAAAAAATTGAATTTTTCACTCTAAAAGAGGTTTATATATCAATAAATTTAATCCCTCTAGGAGCTTGCTAGATCAATGCTTAAAACAATCTATAATGGTTTAATAACATTTAACCTCAATCCCTTACATATATAAACAAAAAACTATCTCAATTACAGTTTAACCTCTAGATATAATATTAGTTCTCCAAATTAGATTTTAATCTTTTGTTTAAGAGGGTTCCTGCATAATTTCACATGGTAATGAAAACCGAAAAAAAAAAAAAGATTAAAGCCCAAATTTGTAAAACATATGTTAAAAATGGATATTTGTTTCCCAAATTTGTAAAACATAGGTAAAAGTGAAATTATTCATATAAATCAAAATTATCCAAAAATAATAAACAAATAAATAAAAAATATTGTTGATAAAAATATGCAAAAGAATATAAAGTTTCTATCCTAAAACCAAAAAAAAAATTGAATCTTTTGAAAAATTATAATTATAAATTTAGATATAATAATATATATATATTATATATATATATATAACAATTGAATAAAATTTTCTATGAATTTAAATGTTTTTTGGAAAAAATCATACCAATACCAATAATTAGTAATTATAAATAGTATTGATCTCATAAATAATAACAATTAAAATAAAATTTTTATGGATCTTAAATGCTTTTTTTTAATTTATTTTATTTTAATTAAAATTTGTTTCCTAATTTTTAATTCATCTTGTCCTAAGATTAATTACTTTCCCAATAAAATAATTAAAAAATTAATATAATATATTAATAATTTATTATGTAATCAAAATATAACTCATATTAAGTTAAAAATTAAATTAAATTAATCAATTCGTTATCAATCTTTAAACTATTCCGGAAAAATATTTTATCTTTCTTAAATAATAATATTTAACTCATCCCCTGCGGAGGAATTTTATTTTAGACAAGAACAGTGTATATAATTCTTCTCCAGTGGGTAACGCTGCGTCATCCAATTCACGAGTTATCTTTAGCTACTACCAGTAGATGAAACGGCTTACCTTCTATTCCAAGCATACATTGTTAATCTCACTGTGTCTGGTTAATCTCAAAATACATTGTTCTTTCA
>APFE031190893.1:0-38426 GCA_000404065.3 Pinus taeda | reverse complement strand
AGTTTTACACATTTACCTTTTCACCTGTGTGAAACAATTCATGGATTTCAACAAAACAATCCACTGGTTTTCTTCATTTGCTTTCTCCTCCTTCTCTTCCACTGCTGTGCAATTTTTACTTCTTACATTACAAACCAAAAAAAACTTTACTATGCTGCTGCACTTTCTTTTATATTTCAAGCCAAAAACTTCATGCACTTCTGTTCGTTCCTCCCCTGCAATACAAAATTTAATCTCTGTGTTTTTCACAGCTGCGGACCCTCTGTTTTTTTTTGCTGCCGCGGACTGAGGTTCACATCCTCCCATGTGCAATACACCATTACACATTACAATCCCCGTGTGTAATGTTTTTTTTACTATATTGGAGTCAACGTTCTTTTAAAAACATATATCAAAAAAAATAATAAAAAACTTACATAGTATTTTAATCCATGCCTCGTATTAACGCGCCATAAGGGAAGACATTAAAACTTTACCAAAAACATTGTCCAAACATTAACTTAGGAGTATGGCCAAATTAATACTCCATGCTGCATTTAATTTCAGCTGGCCCGTATGCACCTTCCCTTGCAATCAAACGGCGGAGAAACTTAGGCGGAGAAACTTACCTTTAATCGAACGGCGGAGGATGGATATCGGAACACTTTTCTCACTGTACTTTACACCACCGTGCAACTTTGGTAAATCAACGGCGGTAAATGCTGGAGCTCATCGGACAAGTGTAATCAATATCGGAAGGGGTGAGTTGACTGAGTGTTACCTTCCGAAAAGTGTCAGGTGATGATGTCACGCCTGTCCACATGTCAGCGTCGGAGCACCATCGTACGGAAACAGCTTTATGCCAAAAGCGGTGCGATATCTTCCTGGCGGTTTAGGTTTGCTGCTGGGTGGTTTTGACTTGGTACGACACAGTTTGAATGCTGGCCCGCGAGCACAGCGTTGAAATTATATATTTTCAACAGGTAACGCGCTCATCCAATTCACGAGTTATCTTTAGCTACTACCAGTAGATGAAACGGCTTACCTTCTATTCCAAGCATACATTGTTAATCTCACTGTGTCTGGTTAATCTCAAAATACATTGTTCTTTCACTGCATTGAATTCTTCACATCGTACGCCCATGAACAATTAAGTTCGTTCGATTTAATTGGAGTGAGAAACAAAGAGTAGACCTTGAAGTATGTCAACGCAGAAGAATCTCAAATATAATTGACCAGAACAAATTGTTATTGAACGTACACAATGTGTACCTTCTCGTTAAAAGTGTTAAGAACTTTCTCGTTTCAATTTAGCTTAATACAGAATGTTGCGTAGCAATAAAATTTACATTCCTATCAATGATGTTTAGGAAAGTATGATTGGTTGAACTGAGATGCACTGGATGGATAGAAATTTGCTTTTGGAAAATTTTGTTTGTGATTTGTTACACGATATTGGTGAAAAATTTAATTTTGTTATAATGTTATATATTGCATTCATATAAATTGTGTAGTCGTGTTTGTATAATATGTTATATTATAATTTAAGATGTTTGATGATGGCTTGACCATTGTTAATTATGATTGACCATGTTTGATTATGAAAAAATGTTAAACATAGTTTGACTTTTGGTGTTTTATTTACAGTATTTTCATGTCTTTATTATAGGACAAGGGACTTTCATATGATCATTTAGTTATCCCTGCAATAGATATATGATCTATATAGATTATAGATATATCTAAGATTGAAATGGACTTAGATTAGCTGCAAAGCCTCTATTTTATAAGTGGAAGAAGAAAATAAGATTATGCAACTCAAAAGAGTTGTTTTAACAATGGCCTAGGTTCAAATCCAAATATAATTCCACACATATAATCTTAAACATAAGATATGAACTCTCATAATTTGATTTCCAAGATCCAACATGGAATAAGATTTATTTGCATGAGGGGATCTATATCTTAGTTTATGTAAGTGAGACACTTTGTTTTTCGAAGTATGTAATAGAATGCATGGAAGGATTCCCCTACATCAAGAACAAAAACATTTTAGGATTTTCAAGAAAAAATACATTCGTGGATAAGGAAAATATGGAACAATAGTATCTTCAAGAACATAGTCTAAGAGAATATACATGATTTGCAATTCTCATCATGTATTTTATTTTCCTGTTATCACTTTTGAATTGTACTAATCTAGATCCAACATGTATTTGTTGAGTACTTTTGTGCACCAATGAGAGACAAAACTACTTGATCCGAACAACCAATTAAGCATATAGTATTCAAAATACATTTTTGAAACCTATATAGAATGCGTACACTCATGGTCCTTTGAAGGACATATTTTTGGGCCCATTTTCTCCATTTAGTAGAGAGATCTTTTAGTTTTTTCTTTCTTAGAGGGGTATTGCTTTCCCTCTAAAAACTATTGGACTTTCCCTCTTAATAGTGGTGGAATAAAACTCCTACAATTCTCTTGTCTATGGAATAATTCATTTCCTCCAAACAACCAATTAAACATATAATAGTCAAAATATTTTTTTGAAACCTATATAGAATTAGTATAGTGATGGTCCTTTGAAGGACATGTTTTTTTGGCTTGTTTTCACCATTTAATAGAGATAATTTTTGTTTTTTCCTTCTTTGAAGGGTATCACTTTCCCTCCAAGCTCTATTGAATTTTCCCTCTTAATAGGGGTGAAATGAAACTTTTAGAGTGCTCCTACTTATGGAATAATACCCTTCCTCTCTTTGTTTCTTTGAAGGTAGGCCACCTACAAACTAATGGATATGCCAATAGGTAGAGACTATTTGAATTAAATAGATATACCGCTAATGACCAGCACACTAGCTATGATATTCTACTCACAAAAACTTCATGTTCTTGGTCATCAATATCTTATCACATTCATTCATAAATGAGATTTTCAAATTGTGAAAAATTAAGTTAATATCTTAGAGGTATTTATCGGCTCATGCAAGGTATAGGGAGATTTATAGGCATTAAGGTTAATAAGAGGGTTTCTTGTAAAAATAAGGAAACTTTTATTTAATAGATGATAGCGGTTTAACAAGAGGATTTTTGGAGGTATTTTTCAATATTTAGTGAAATTATGAGTATTATTTAATATGTCATGAACATGCATGCTATGTCATAGGTTTACCAAGTGAAGACCCTATGGGTTGACCACCAACACAAAAATAGATGTTTCTCACACCTTTTTCTCTATCACCACTTATAATTTTGAGCCTTCTATTTTAACTAAAATTTATTAAAAAAAAGATTTGTAGTAAATAAGTGTTGGAAACCTAATGAACTAAATATTTTGGTTGTGGAATGTGAATAATGAATAAAATCCAAAAAAATTGGAAGATGAATCCAACAGTCACATAATGTATCTATAACCTTCACATAATGTATTTATATGTAATATCTTTTTGAACTTTCTGAATATTAAAATAATTCAGGTTTATCATTCACTTTGGTATACACATTCTAATTGTGGTATTAGAGAGGGTTTTGAGGGCTTTGCTAAAAAACCTATCCGATTTGTCTCTCTAAGTATGCCATATCTACCACTTTGATCTGCCCTGAAATCCTTAGCAGTTTACCAAATCTGCACATGTTAGCTTGCTCCTCAAGATTGCATCTCTCATCCGTTACTAAGGATTGCATCTCTCATCCGTTACTCTTCTACATGCCCTTCCGCAGGGCTCTAGAAGCTCTTTCTTGTTTTGTACTACATTTTCATTTACCACATTCCAAAACCCTACATCTGCCATATCGACACTGCTTAGACCTGTCTCAACTAATGCATGGAGGTTGCACATTAAGAGCCTGTTGCGGTAGAGACGTATGGAGTCTCGTGAGGATCATCCCAAATTTCTCGTAGACTAACTGTTGCAGCAAGGGCTTATAGTTTGAAGGGAGTTAGAAGTGATGTCATTAGAATTAATATTGGCACCACAAACTCACCCGTAATAGTTATGGAGGGGAAGAATCCAAAAGTGATTGAAAATTCAGAAGACACTCATATCAGTGGTTGTGTTCAATCATAAATGAGAGATTCTCGTAGACACTGTAGCTAGGTTGACTAAGAAGACAACGATCACACTAACTTTCTGTGCTCGCTCCATATATGTTAAATATAGTTGGGTGTGCTTGGGGATGGTGGAATACCATAACATATTTCTTTCCACATAATGTAGATTGGCAGACTCATGCATTTAAGAGGCATCAAAGTGAGAGAATACATGCGCTCTACCCATATTTTCAATCTTGTGATATGTGAATAGTTGACCGAAATATGAACTGATTTCGGTGGATTCTGCTATGATTTTGATCTTTTTTCCCTTTCAAAGGAGCCCAGTGTATTGGATGTCAAAGAATTTAGTCATGGCGGAGCTCCCAAGGCAAAATTTGCGCTAAAGACGCTAGCAGAGAGCACTTTGGAGATGCCGAACCATGCTGCGCCCAAAAAAGCACACCATCAGCCTTTGCATTTTTCTGGAGGGGAACATAGGCTCCAAAATTAACACACAATGACCATGTTGATGAGTGCATGGAGTCGGCAGAACCTGGATTGTGGTCCTAGAGTCTTAAACATTCCAAAAGCAGAGCAATCTATGCAAATTTAAGGTATGGTGTCCAGCGATAATTCCAACAGCGCGGAAGCTACCTCTCTCAATTTTTGTATCGATCTTTTATTTAGTTTCAAAATCATTTGTAGAATATAACGGTAAGCATGCTATTGTTGGGAATTTATGATAATTCCATGATAGACAGTAAAAAAAAATGTTATGTTTTAACACACTGTTTTTTTTTTTATAATTTAGAAAACAGAAAATCGTTCGCTGGAAACAGTGTTTCAGCAACACAATTTGGTGTTGCAGCAACGCTAAATAACACTCTGTTTTCAACACAGTAAACTGAAAATTGTTTTCTGGAAATGGTGTTTCAGCAACGCAGTTTGGTGTTGCAGCAACGTAGTTTTTGGTGTTGCAGCAACACAATTTTTTTTTTTAAACTGAATTTCAACAGTGCACAACAGAAGGGAAATTGTATTCATTTACAATACTTCCTCTAACAGAGGGATTTCTACAAGACTACTTTAAAGAAAGTTCAAAAAATTAAAAAAAACTTCACGCTGTAAACAGAAATTACATTACTGTGTCTGCACTGCTGTACATTACAGAAAACAAAATACTTTGTCTCCTCTGAAAAATCAACACGTTGTTTTTCACTGCTGTGTTTGCACTTTGCACTGCTGTGTCTGCATTCCTGTGCATCTACAAAACACTCTGTTTCTGCTCAGAATTAACACTGCTGTAACATTGTTTCTTATTTGAAACATTTTACACTGCTGTGTGTAAATTTCATTCATACATTCACGCTGCTGCATACATCAAAAAAAAATTCTGCACTATTGTGCATTACAAAGAGAACTCTATCTTTGTTCAAAAAAAATTTTTACACACACTGTTGTGTTTACATGGCATTTTCAGATTCAACAGAAAACTGAACTTAACATTTTTCTTGTGTCATAAAAACAAAACTACACTTGTGAATTAAAAAAAATAAAATTAAAATCCTACCTACATTTACCAACCACAACAATAAATTACCATCATTCCGTGAGTGACCACCATTCCGTAATAAATTGTTGTGTAATCGCTGATTCAGGAAAGGGCTGGAGCTGCGGCTGTTTAATGGCAGATTCATCAATGTAGAGGTATGGTTGTTGAATCATCAGTACAGGGGTATGGCAAAGGACTGGCCCTGCAGTTGAAAATAATATTTCAACACTCCCCTTTAGTTTCAACTGCTGGGTTATCAGTGATACCCAGACATTTCCTCAATAACTCAAAACTTTTCTGTCCCAAAGGATTGGTTAGAATGTCTGCAACCTGCTCCTGAGTTTTGCAATGTACTAAGACAATTTCTCCATTATTTACCAACTCTCTAATATAATGAAACCTTGTGTCAATGTGTTTCTTTCTCTTATGAAACACAAAATTTTTGGATAATGCAATAGCAGAACTGTTGTCACAATAAATCACAGTTCCTTTTGCCTATTCTTGGCCTAAGCTCCTTAACATCCTTCTCATCCAAACTGCTTGACATGCTACTGCTGTAGCTGCCACATACTCTGCTTCTACTATAGACAATGCCACAATTGGCTATTTCTTGGAAGCCCATGAAATGGCTCCTGAACTCATGTGAAAAACACAACCGGATGTGCTTTTCCGGTCATCTACACTTCCAGCCGAATCACTGTCAGTGTATCCAACTAAATCTGAACATTCTGAGACAGTATATAAAATCCCAAACCTTTTAGTACCTTTAACATACCTTAGAATCCTTTTTGCTGCCTGCCAATGTGCTTTTTTTGGTCTCTCCATGAATCTGGAAATTAGACTAACGTCATACATTATATCTGGCCTAGTTGCAGTCAAATACATGAGGCTGCCAACTATGCTCTTGTACAAACGAGGATCAAAATCCTTGCTGTTGTCCTCTTTGCTGAGTTTTAATCCCATTACTGTGGGAGTGATTGTTGCCTTGCACTCTTGTATGTGGAATCTTTCCAACACTTCATTTACATATCTTGCTTGAGAGATAAAAATTCCATTTTCATTTTGATCTACTTCTATTCCTAAGAAGTATCTCAGCAAACCCATGTCAGTCATCTCAAATTCTTTTTTCATGACTGATTTAAAATTTCAATGAGGTAGTCATCATTACCTGTAAAACTCAGATCATCAACATACAACACTAGAATTAAAATCTTACCATCCTTTTCTTTGATGTAGATGGTGGGTTCTCCCTCACATTTGTCAAATTCATTTTCCAGTAGATAGGAATCTATCCTATTGTACCACGCTCTTGGTGCTTGCTTTAGTACATAAAGAGCTTTCTTCAATCTGCACACTTTGTGCTCTTGGCCTTTCTTCACATAGCCTAGAGGTTGTTCAATGTAAACCTCTTCCATTAACACTCCATTTAGGAATGCTGACTTCACGTCCATTTGATAAACTTTCCACTTGTTTTGTGCTTCTATGGATAGCACTGCTCTCACGGTTTCCATTCTAGCAACCGGTGCAAAAGTCTCCTCATAATCTCTCCCATACTGCTGTTTGTATCCTTTGACAACTAGCCTTGCCTTGTGTCCTTCTATTTTTCCTTCAACATTGCTCTTGGTCTTGTAGACCCATTTAACTCCAATGAATTCTTTACCTTTTGATAGCTCAACGAAATCCCATGTCTTGTTTCTTTCTATGGCATTTATTTCCTCATCCATAGCTTCTATCCATTTCTTATTTTTAATTGCATCTTCCAAATGAATAGGATCATCAACATTACAATACAAGGCAAATAAGGAATTCATTCCTTCATCATAAATGTCACTTAAGTTTCTAAACTTTTTACCTCTTTCATTTGGTGTGCAAGTGCTTGAAGATGCACTTGAATCTCCTCCTTGTGGTGTGCTTGGAGAAGCACTCTCATTTATCCTCAAAGTTGTTCCTTGCTGTCCTTGTGTTGGTGCTACTGTTTGGGGATGTATTTCAGCCATCCCCTCATCATCTTCATCATGAGACAAACAGTTTTTAACATTCATTGTTTTCTCTATGCTTCCATCCCAAGCTTCCTCCTCAATAAATTGAACATCTCTGCTCACAAAAAACTTCTTGGTGGATGGGATATACAACCTGTAAGCTTTGGATTCCTCACTGTATTCAATGAAAATACATTTCTCCCCTTTGCTGTCCAATTTCTTCCTTAGCTGATCTGGAATGTGTGCATAAGCTACACAACCAAAAACTTCCATGTGGGTGACTCCTTGCTTTCTCCCACTCCATGCTTCTTCTGGCACTTTGTTCATCACTGCTTTTGTAGGACACCTATTCAAAATATATACTGCACAGTGTACAACTTCAGCCCAATAATCATTTGGCAAATGCTTTGCCTTCAACATGCTCCTCGCCATATCCATGATTGTTCTGTTTTTCCTTTCAACAACTCCATTTTGCTGCGGGGTATAGCTGGTTGTAAATTGCTTGTGAATTCCATTTTATTTTCAAAACTATAGGAATTCTTTGGAGATATACTCACCTCCTCTGTTGTTCTCAAAACTTTGATGCGCAACCCACTCTGATTTTCCACAAGTGCTTTGAAATTTTGAAACTTTTCAAACACTTCGTTCTTATTCTTCAGGAAATAAACCCAAGTCTTTCTGGTAAAGTCATCAATAAATGTTAGAAAATATTGGCTGCCTGTAAGTGATGGAGCTTGCATCGGTCCACATAAATCTGAGTGGACAATCTCTAAAGGTGCCTTTTCCCTTATGCTTTTCCCGGTTGTAAATCTTTCTCTGTGTTGTTTCCCCAATATGCAGCCTTCACAAAGGCTATCTGGCTTTTCTATCAATGGTAAACCTCTTACCATTCCTTTTCTACTCAACAAATTAAGACCTCCAAAGTTGAGATGTCCAAATCTCAAATGCCACAACCAGTTTTCATTCTTTGGCACGCTTTGGAAAACCTCTTGGGTAACTGCTGCAATTACTTCTTTGTTTTTCAAATCTACTCTTATTCTAAGAGGGAACACTCTGTTCCTTGTCATCTTCACTTCAGCAATGCATAGCTTGTTGGGTGCTCTGTCCATGATGGTGCATACATCATTCTCAAAGAAAATCATTATACCCCTTATGAACACAGCTGTCCAATATCAGAGGTTACTCTCATGTCTACGAATAATAGACAATCTGCTATGGTTTTCCTTTCTCCTTTCTCTATAATATTTTAACTTGCTCTCTTTTCATAACAAAGGATGGCTTCAGTCCAAGTGTGACTTGTGATGTCATCATCTTTGGATCTAAGCAGACAAATAGGGCTAAGTTTCCTATCGATGATGGTTGCTGCAAACCCTGATAGTCCTAAAAACCATATATCTATCACTTATTTGTTTCAGCCATATTACAAGCTAATAATACATTTATCTTGGTGGTATTGTTCTCGTAGTAATATTGCTTAAGATCTTTATTGTTTCATCATCATGCTGCTTTTTCCTACATTCATCTAGCATAGTGCCCATATTTTTTACAATATATATTAGACATTCGGATTTTTCATACCTTTGTCCTTGAGCAACTGAGTGTCCACTTTGTTGGATGCTGCTTGGCCTGGTTCTGATTTGGATTTGCTGCCTCTTCCTGAGCATCTGCTGGGCTGCTCCTCCACTCCTGTTTTGGCTTCTACCTCTTTCCTTCTTGGTTTCCTCTCTGACCTCTCCTCTTCCAAAGGAATCATGGGTCTTAAAGGCTTGCTCTAGAGATGAGTTTTCATTTCTACTCAACCTCTACTCATGTGTTATCAGTGATGCATGGATTTCATCAACTGAAAAGTTTGAGAGATCCTTTGTCTCTTCTATGGTGGTGACAATCACATTAAACTTTGAGGGTAGGACCCTCAATAGTTTCTCCACAATCCTCCTTTCTTCAAGAGTTTATCCATGAGACCTTATCTATGTGACCAAACCAATTGCTTGTGTGAAGAATGAGTCAATATTGTCTGACTCCTTCATGCGCAGGTTCTCAAAATCTTTCCTCAGCAACTGTCGTTTTGATGTCTTCACTCTCTCCATGCCTTGATAGGTTGTCTTGAGAGTTTTCCATGCTTCTCTGGATGTCTTGGCTGCTGCTATCCTTGGAAACACACTCTCATTCACTTCTTGATATAAGAATACAAGGGCTTTTGAATCCTTCTTCTTATTGCTCTTCAACGGCTCTTTTTCTGCCTTAGTTAATCCATTAAACTCTTCTTCATTTGCTGGCTCTTAAAATCGATATTCAACAAATTCCCATAAATCTTGTGAGGCAAATACAGCCTTTATGGTTATGGCCCAATAGTCATAGTTTTTCCCATTGAACTGTGGGAGCTGGGTATTAAACATACCCACGCTGGTGTTGGCCATTCTTTCAATACTTGACTGAAAAAACACTGACTCTCTTCAACATCAACAAAAAATTCTTGAGAAATACCTTGGATTCTTTCTTGGCTGAGTCTTCACTCTGCTGGTGAAGTTGCTACTGCAATAAACCCTTCCTTTAGCTTCTTTGACACTTCAAAGAGCCTAGACTAGCTCTGATACCATGTTGGGAATTTATGATAATTCCATAATAGACAGTAAAAAAAAATGCTCTGTTTTAACACTCTGTTGTTGTTGTTGTTGTTTTTTTTTCTTTTTGTTTAACTCAGAAAACAGAAAATCGTTTACTGGAAACGGTGTTTCAGCAACACAGTTTGGTGTTGCAGCAACGCTGAATAACACTCTGTTCAACACAGTAAACTGAAAATTGTTTTCTGGAAATGGTGTTTCAGCAACACAGTTTGGTGTTGCAGCAATGTAATTTGGTGTTGCAGCAATGTAATTTGGTGTTGCAGCAACGTAGTTTTTGGTGTTGCAGCAACGTAGTTTTTGGTGTTGCAGCAACACAATTTTTTTTTTTTTTTTAACTGAATTTCAACAGTGCACAACAAAAGAGAAATTGTATTCATTTACAATACTTCCTCTAACAGAGGGATTTCTACAAGACTACTTTAAAGACAGTTCAAAAACTTAAGAAAAACTTCACGCTGTAAACAGAAATTACATCACTGTGTTTGCACTGCTGTACATTACAGAAAACAAAATACTCTGTCTCCTCTGAAAAATCAACACGCTGTTTTTCACTGCTGTGTCTGCACTTTGCACTGTTGTGTCTGCACTCCTGTGCATCTACAAAACACTCTATTTCTGCTCAGAATTAACGCTGTTCTAACACTCTGTTTCTTCTTTGAAACATTTTACACTGCTGTGTGTAAATTTCATTCATACATTCACGCTGCTGCGTACATCAAAAAATTTTTTTGCACTGCTGTGCATTACAAAGAGAACTCTATCTTTGTTCAAAAAAAAATTTTACACACACTATTGTGTTTACATTGCATTTTCAGATTCAACAGAAAACTGAACTTAACATTTTTCTTGTGCCGTAAGAACAAAACTACACCTGTGAATTAAAAAAAATAAAATTAAAATCCTACCTACATTTACCAACCACAACAATAAATTACCATCATTACGTGAGTGACCACCATTCTGTAATAAATTGTTGTGTAATCGCTGATCCAGGAAAGGACTGGAGCTACGACTGTTTAATGGCAGATTCATCAATGCAGAGGTATGGCTATTGATTCATCAATACAGGGGTATGGCAAAGGACTGGCCCTGCGGTTGAAAATAATATTTCAACAGCCATTGATTACTATTGATATAATTGCATTGACTGAGAAGAGGGTGGATACTATACTAGATGAGATTATAAAGATGTCCTTCAGAAAAACAAAATTTTTAGTGATTTCTGGCATCTCATTATTCATTAATATATGAGAGCATTATATGGAAGGCGTTTAGTTCCACTATAATAAAGAGTGGACGAGGTGCAAAGTTCAAGCAAGTTATTATTGCATTATTCCATTTGTTGATAAGACAAGGTCCGAACACTTGCACAAAGCTTTCTATCAAATGTCACCAACCTGCTCGGTGCATTTTTGTATTGTTTTAGCTATTTAGATGGATCTCCTGCAGAGGAGCTAGATATTCAATTCAGATCTTTGAGAGTAGCGCACAAGCGGTCTGTGTTTGATGGCCTTGGGTGTTCTTCCGCAATTTTAGAAACATTGAACCAGATATTCAATTTAGATCTTTGAGAGTAGCCCATAAGCTGTTTGTGTTTGCTGAGCTTGGGTGTCTTTTCTCAATTTTAGAAGCATTGCATTTCTTGTGCATTCAAATTAAAAATAATGGTAACTTGTCAATTGAGTTTTTCTGTAAGTTTACTAGTGAAGTTGCATGGTAAAAGGGTGTATTTTTGGTAGAAACTGACATCTTTTTAAGTTCAGTGTATAAGGATCATTGTTTTTTTTAACCTTCATCTATGTTAATATTTTATAAACATACTCATCCTCTCATTTCATATGCAATAAGAGGGGATTTACAATGAGTATTCTTGTTTTTTGAAACCCTATTAATCAAGCATGTACAAGTGAGCCTCAACAGTATCATTTTCTGACCTCGTATTTGATAGGGGGAATTGATAATCAACTACAAATTTTGAAGAGCCTAAACCATAGCAAGAGCCACACCAAAATTAGAGCCTCAAGGCTAGACCAAAATCAAAGTTGCAACCAGAATCAAGTTTATGAGCTTGATTCAATTTACAGTCATCTTCAAACCAAAATTGGGAGTAGTACTTCCTCTAGCATAAGACTTCAACTTCTAGCTAGATTTGTAAGAGTTCTAGGAACTACATTAATTATTTTAGAGTTGGTGATCAACCTTAAAACACCACAGATTGAGACCTCAATGGCCTCCATTTTTAGAAAATTAAGGACCACTTTTTCTAGGAAAAGACTTTGGCTTCTAGCTAGATTTGAAATTGTTAGGACCTCGACTTCTCCCAGGTTATGTCATCCTTTTAGAGAGAAGATTCATTCATTGGATTCCACTTTTTTATTGCAAATCTCTTCTTGAACTTATATATACTCATTCAGATTAAGGGGAGATGTTGGACACCTAATTTGCTAAAACTTTTGGGTGTGGAATGTGAAAATCAAATCCAAGGAACTTTAGAAGATGAATCCAACGATCATATAATATATTTATATGTAATATCTTTCCAAATAATAAAGTAATTCACGTTGATCATTCACTTTAGTGTGCACATTCTAACCATAAGTACAAGTGATGCTAACATTAACCAATTTCACAATAAAAAAAGTTGTGTTATACTCTAAATCACTCCATTCCCCTCCGCTTGGAGAGTGAAACTCTAAAAAAAACATTCTACTCATTAATCTATTAAAAGAAAACACTTATACCTACTTTCATGATTCAATTTTCTCTTTTATACCTACTCTCATGATTCATTTTTCTCTTTTATTTGGTTCTTTATATATAAACTATTTATATATCCATGGTGCAAAAGGTCTCCCATATATCGCATGTCGTAAAGCATTGTCATTCATGATTAAATGGAAGCGTTTTTGTGGATAAACTGAGATAACTAAAAAGAATTTGTTGTTGTTCATGTTTGTGTATGTAAGCTACCACATATCTTCCCTATATATATAGCATTGATCTTGATTTTAGTGTATTGAATGTATCCATTTTGAAGAAAATATAGCTATGTTAGGGAACTAATCCCATAGTTTATTTCTCACATAGCTCAACGAGCCTTTATTCTTACTTTTGTTGGGGCTATATATTTGTGATAATTCTAGTTAGAGTATGCAATTGTTTAAAACACACTAATAAAAATGCATGTTATATTCTTAACAATGTCAAGTCTGTTAGAAATATAAAAATGTAAGTGTTGTCCAACATATATTCCATGAAAAGTATTATGAACTCACGAAGTGGTAATGGCCCTACAGAAGGAAAATTTACAAAAGAGATCCATGCCTCGACTTCTAAAACGAAACCATATCTTGATATTTTATATGAAGAGGATGCTTTATATGTGGAGAATGATAGTATTAGTAATTAATCATTTTCAAGACATTTTC
Organism: Pinus taeda; assembly: GCA_000404065.3. NCBI lineage: Eukaryota > Viridiplantae > Streptophyta > Pinopsida > Pinales > Pinaceae > Pinus > Pinus taeda. The sequence continues at coordinate 24,833 of APFE031190893.1, read as the reverse complement.
TTCCCTATCATAGGTATATCTGATATTTTTTTAATTAATCATTTTCAAGACATTTTCTTGCTTATCATAGGTATATTTTATATTTTTTAATATTTGATTATAAATGGTATGTATACAATAAATCAATATGAATAATAAGTCTTTCTCTCGGGTGTAGTTTACTTGAAAAAACATGTGATGAAGTGTTATGTAAATTATGAGGTCAAGATTTGATCTTCCATTATCAATCATGTGGGTCATTTTTAGGAGTAGAGATGTTAAACCTAGATGTTATTATGGTAGTGTTTGGAACCAACTTCATGTCATATGAGTATGATATTGTCTTAGTTTTCAATCCCTTTAGTCATAGGAAAAAGTGAAAAATAATTGTTTCTTCGAAGAGTGGGAAAATGAATAAAAATATGCAAAGAAATATGAACTATTTCTTACAATGTCTACCCATTATACTATCATTCCTTTTCCATGTATTGCAATGCTTCTTCTTCTTCTTCTTCTTTCTTTCTTTCTTCTTTTTTTTATTTTATTTTTTATTTTTTTATTTTTTTTATCTATATATAATTTTCTCTTCTATATGAGAATGACTTTCATTTTTGTGTAAAACATAGCATTGAGAATAAATTTCATCATGATGTGACATATTTTAGGAAACAAAATTGTGTTGTGAGATGGAATTTCACATGGAAGAGATCATTTTGCAATGCAAAATAGTGAACTAAAAATACCATTGTCCTGGTGTGATGCATAACATTTCATTTTTTTATTTTTTAATTTTATTTGTTACTTGATGTATGGTCCAAAATTTTCTCTCATGCAATCATGTGCTCTATACTTATTCAGCTGTGTCATAGTGTCTATGTTCATGGGATATTAAATAATACTCTTAATGTCATTAGAAATTAGAAAGACCTCTCAAAATCATTTTTTTGAACTCCCTACCTCGATATATATATATATAATATATATAATATATATATAATATATATATATATATATATATATATTATTATATATTATATATATATAATATATATATGTATATATAACCAACCCCTATTATTAATAGATATTCCTATTCTTACTAAACATCCTCTTTTATATCCACCAAAACCTATAATTCTACCCTACCCTACATCCCCCACTAACTACAATATGATGACTCTATTTTTCATGATTAAAAAAGTTTCTTTATGAATGAACATGGTAAGACGTTGGTCAAGAAAGAAAATCCCCTATTCATACAATACAACATACTATTGAAAAATTGTGAATATTGTGACAAAGGAAAAAGAAAAAAAAATCCATTTTTTTGTCAAAAGAACTAATGCTTTTCCAAACCCAAAAAGATTATATTTTGTAATATATTGCATGCAAATCAGTTGTCCCATGAAACAATCCATCTCCTTAAATAGTAAAGTAACAAATATTCCTTTTACATATCATATTGATTTTCATTTCCTTTTTTGTTTAAATGAGACATCTCACAAGGTAAAAGATCTATGTTACAGTGTGAATTTTTGCACAAAAATACATCATTTTGTTCTCAACAATATTGCTCCTCATTTGGTTTTTATCATGAAATGTCACATTCTAAGAAATTTTTCTCACATGCGACTTGGTGTATCACTAACACAGGGACTTCAATTAATGAACCTTCAGGCATATCATGTGTGTTTGTGGCATACTAAAAATACCCCTAATTTGAATACATATTGGAAAATAACTCTAAAAATCACATTATTCAACCCCCTACCAGTATGAACGCAAGACATATTTCCAATTTAAAAAACCCATACTTTCACTAGATATTGTAGAAATCTATTTTTTCATTAATATTTTTTATACCCTTTTATATTTTTTCATTAACTTTGAGGTTCATTTTGTATACCCGCCAATATGAAATAACCTTTACCTCCTATTATAAGCTCAAAATATTATTCCATCTTTTCCTCAATATATATCCCTGAATATGAATGCATGTGGTATGGTATTGACCCCCTTGTGAAGCCCCTGTGATCACTACAGGTATTTCTTTCTCTTGAAAAAGGAAAAGATGAGAAATTTTCTCCAAAGGGTTTAGAAAAAAATGCCTATGTCATATGATTCAAAGAATTCTCTAATAAGCAGGGTGTAAAATATATAATGCTCTTAGAAATATTGAAGTATGATATCATGTCAGACCATCTTTAAGCATGATCAACTATGATTGACCAAATTGACCATGGTTCATTATGCTCGACAATGTTTTTGACTATTATAAATAGTCACAAGGAGTTGTAAATATCATAAAGAATTATGTCATTCAAGTGAAGGATATACGTAGATTGTTGGAGACAATATATCTCTACTCATTTTATTTCCTACAAATTATTGTGTCTTTTATAATGCTTCTCTTTATTTATCATTTAGATTCAACTTAATAGTGAAATTAAGAAGTTGAAACAAATGTAGAGAGGATATTTTAACCTCTTTAGTTCTATTTTATAGAGCATAGCCCAAGACTTCAATGAATAATTTGAGATTGAATTATAATGATCTAATCTATATTTAAACCAAAAGTATTGATTCATTCCAAAGTCTTCTCATATATATTTTTTGTTAATAATTTGCATTGCTTAATTGAAAACTACTATAAGGATCCCACTAGCCATTCAGCCATTATATATATATACTTCTCTTGAAAATCTTAGGAAATCTTCACAGACTTAACCCTATTTTCAAGTTTGGAAACATTCCTCATCTAAACTAAAAAAAAATCGAAATTGGGGACCATGAATAATGAAGTGGCATGAAAGATGATGTTGACTAGGGTGGTTGGTTTAAAGCCTTCTATTGGATAATAAGAAGAGTAGAAAAAACGATTTTGACAATGACATATTTTGTCACTCCAAATTTTCCCTTATTATGCAAGTGGAAATTCATTTTTTCACATTGCGTAATGTGGTCAACATGGACTACATAATTGTATTCAAATTGCAAAGGTAATCTCTAAAATCTCGAAAACCCCTATGATATAGTGAAGACCCCATGTTTGAGCCAAGTCTCATGCTTTAGGTATTAGGGTAAGTGATAATGAACGAATAATGGATGCATTGAGTACCCAATTAGTGTTGAGGTACAAAGGAAATGCCTCAAGCCTAGTGGATCCCCATCATAGAGTGGAAACCCCATTCTTGAACTAAATCCTATAACTAGGCTTTCAAGGTTATTACAAAGAATGAATAATGAATGATGGTTAGATGATATTTGAACAAGATCAATGGAGATGGAACAATTAATATACCACATCATGACATAGATCAGACAAAAATTAGAAATGTATTATGACTTAAGTATAGAAAAATGTGTACAACTACGAAAAAAGATAGTAGGAATATATAGGCATTAAAGAAATTATTTGAACGGCCTTGAATGGAAAACCGTGGATTAATTTTTTTTGTGGGTAAATTTTCATCTGTTCACTATATCAAGAAAATATTACATCCATTATAGCTTTGTGTTGTTGGTATTCCCAGTGGGAAACCATAATAGAAACACAAATTTAAAGCCTAGAGATTACTTTGGGTTTTCCCAATCAAAGTGTGATATGACAAAAATTATGCCAAAACCATCAATAGAGTAGCAAACTCATAGGCCTTTGCTAACCAAGCAAAAAATACAAGAATACAAGAATGACTGAGTGTACATTCAGAGCAATTTTAGATATGGGCCAAAATTTTGTAGCCACATAACCAAAAATTACATGACTCAACCAGGTTTAGGCTGGGCCTTCTTTTACGGGACAGGTTACCTTGCACCACAATTTCTTAATCCAACCTTCAGTGCCTTGTTCACAGACTGCCACTGACTCGATGCTCTGCTTGTGAAACAAACCATGACCACAGACCACGATTTGTAGCCATTACCATCGACCACTTTGTGCAGCCACAACCACAGACCATCTTGTACAACCATGTCCTTTTTTCAAAGTTAAAAAGCCTAGGTATTTACCTAGTTTTAAAAACCCAACCACCAACACATACAATGCGAGGAGAGGACAAGAGATTCATACCAAAAGGCAAAATTGTTTCCACCGAGCTGGGGATGCTTTGAGGAGCTGGGCGCTTCTCCGCCAAGCGGTCAATTTCCACAGTGAGGATTTGTGCCAGGGATGGTGCCATAAGTATTTCTCTGCCTAAAATAAGGAGCAAAAGACTGAGTAATTACCCCTATCGACCCTTCTCCATTACTGGTAAGCAGAGAGCAGTTGCCCAGGAATTCCACCAAGAGAATAAGCCTCACATCCTATCACGAAAATATAGTGTGAAAGAGAGTCGAGGCATTGGTTGAAATGTAATCGAAATGTCAATGAATGAGAGCTTAGTTGGAGGGAGTTCCTAGTTGACTATAACACAACCCATATGCTCCATGTCCGAGTTATCCATTGTATACCCAATGTTAGTCCATCCCGCGAGTATACCACCACTAAAAACAACGACCAAAATAGAGAATAGAATCATTCATGACCAATTTATCTGCAAACGTGATGGAATTGTGCCAAGATAGAGGCTTTCCTATATAAGACCAATGCTAATGCAGGGTGATGCACCCATCCAGGAGCGTAGACGACGATTCTAGGAAATGATATATATTCATCATAAGAATATTAAAACATGCATACTCCCACTTGAGGGCATTTGATGCTCGTATCACCTGAGTTTTGAATACGATGTCTTATAGATACAACAAAGGTAGATGGAAATCTAGATGATATGCTTTACTAGCATGTGCCATCATTTCCATTGCATCATTTATTTAGAATGGATATGATAAGCATTGAGCCTCCCTCGATAAGGAGCTGATGAGGATTAGATTCTAAGGCCACTACAAGACCTTTTTCTAGGCCCTAGAATTCTGCGTCATTATTTGTAGTCATTCCAAGCTTTCCTACATAAATGTGAAGAATGTTTCATGTGCTATCTCCTCCTTAGCTAATTACACCTGTAAAGCTGATGAGGATTATATTCTAAGGCCACTACAAGACCTTTTTCTAGGCCCTAGAATTATGCGTCATTATTTGTAGTGATTCCAAGCTTTCCTCCATAAATGTGAAGAATGTTTCATGTGCTACCTCCTCCATAGCTGACTAGACCTGTAATTCCTAGGGATGCTCCATCAAATTTGAGCTTAATAAATCCTTTTGTGGGAGGGGACTAGGTTGTGGGGTTGCTAGCCTTAGGAATGGATGAGAGTTCGGAATAGAATGAGGTTGAAGGGATGATCCCAAGGGAGTTCAATATGCCTTTCTCAACTAGAGGGAAATCCCAGTCTTGGTGGCTCCAATATGTCGATGTTATTGTTTCCTGAAGCTGTGAAAGGATTCTACTCCATACCTTTTCCAGGGAGGAAATATTGTTCTTGCAGGTACGATTGTTACTTCCTTTTAATAAATTCCAAGTGAGAAAGCTCGAAATTAGTTGTGAGGCCTTGTTGAGGATAGCGCTACTGAATGGGAGATTAGTCCAGTTCTCAAGGGAAATCACGATCACGAGGGATTCATTGGGGGTGCAATACCATACCACGTGCAATCTTATTGGGGGATATATATTGAGGAAAAAATGACATAATATATTGGGGGATATATAGGGGGTAAAGGGTTTTTATGTTGGCAGGTATAAAAAATGGAGCTCAATGTTAATGAAAAATTATAAAGGGGTATAAAAAATGTATATGAAAAAATGGATACCCACAACATCTAGTGAAAGAAGGGGTTTTTTATATTGGGAAGGTGCATTGGGTTCATATTGGTTGGGGATTAAATAATGTGATTATTAAAGTTATTTTTCAATATGTAGTCAAATTAAGTGTATTGTTTAAAATATGCCACGAACGCACGTGATATGTCAGAGGTTCATTGAGTGAAGCCCCCAAAGCCATGATTGAGTGAGGAATGAGAGTAGATCACCAAAAAATAATTGTTATTTGGTCACAAATTGTTGAATATAATTAACAACATAAGAAAAGATGGTTGATATCTTGAGCCTGACACAACAAGTAGATTGAAGGACCTATGAATCCTCGTCTTTGAAGTTTGTCGTGGGTGAGCATTATGCCTTTTAGTAGAGGATAGAGAAAAAAGGAGATATTAGGCCAACATTTGAGCTTCCAGAGGTGCTTCCAAAGAGAATTAGACCATTTTGGTAGAGTAGGAGATAAAATTGTGTAAGCTTCTTTCAGATTGAAGACTCTAGATGGACCGTAGCCCCATCTTAGTACATTTGGGTATGTCTATACAACTATGTTCTTAGTAACTAATGCTTATTGGAGAAGTTTACTCTCTGCTACATAATTAGTGCCATTGATTAAAGAGTGGGACTTATAGGGGCACGAAGGCAAGTTCATGGTGTTGGGATCCCATTATTGTTCTACTGATGTTAAACCCTATTGTTTAAGATGACAATAGAACTAAAGAGAGTTTGGTAAGTTGCATAGCTTGGGCCATTGATTTCAAGAATCCTCCAAGAAAGCACTGTCTAACCATCTTTCACCTCGCAAAAGTTGTGATCTTGAATTAGAGACTTGTTATTCAACACTTCATTCCAGATATGGGATCCACTAGGACCTTCAGGCATGTGAATGATTTGTGAGGGTGTGAGACCTAAGGTGTATTTATTGGACCACATATTGCAACACAATGCTTATGGGTTCTTCAGCCAATGCCACCAGGTTTTTGCATTGAGGGCTTTGAATAAAATTTAAGGATCCCTTAATCCCAACCCCCCTACTACTTTTGGATGACATAACTTATCCCAGGCCACTAAGGCCCACATTTTTGCTAGCATGGCTCCTCCCCATAAGAAGGATCGCTAAAGGTTGTAGAGTTTAGTGAGGATGGTTTTCAGAGTAGCAAGAGCAGATAGAATATAGGTAGGAATCGATTGAAGGACTTATTTTAATAGGGCGAAATGCCCAACAAAATTTAAGGCTTTGGAAGTCTAGTTGGAGAGTTTAGCTTATAATTTCAATAGGATCCCCCCCCAAACTATAGAGCAGATAAGATTGAATGTGAGATGGGAACCAAGGTATTTGGGTGTGAGGAAGTTATTTTGAAAGCTAAGGACGTGAGAGATGTGAATTTGGATGCCATGGGGAGTATTGAAAAAGAAGATCTAAAACTTCCCCATGTTGATTTGAGTTCTGGAGGCAACACTAAAGGTGTACAAAAGGTATTTAAAAAAGCGACCCTCCTAGATGGAGGGAGATACTATAACAAAAATATCATCCAAAATTTTTTGATGAGTGGAGCAATGTTGAGGAGTGCCAAGAGGGAAACCATGTAAATGATGGTGATGTAGAGAGTGCTTGGTATAAAGACTTAAGTCCTCTACTACGAATAGGAAAATATAAGGACATAGAGGATCTCCTTGCTTGATGCCTCTAGAAGGAGTGAAGGTAGAAGTGGGGGAGCCATTGAGAAGAATAGAGAAGAAGGCTTTAGAGATGAGAGCCATGACACATGATATCCTTTCCTCATGGAAGCCATATGCCTTAAGTAAATGATAAATGAACTGCCAACTTACCTTATCAAATGTGTTTGACCTATCAAGCTTCAGACTCATCCTTGGATGTTATGTTGAGCAGAGAGAATGGAGTTTCTCTTGAACTAGAATAATGTTTTCAAGGATTTGTTGACCCTCCACATAGCTTGTCTTCTCTAGAGAAATCATACCAAGGAGAAGAGATTTGTTCACGTTTTCCATGGTTTCAAAGAGTATTTTATAAATAAAATTGCATAAGGCTATTAGACGAGTCTGATGGGGTTGAGGCCTTAGCCGTTTTAGGCATGAGAGAGATAAAAGTTGCATCAAAGGATGAAAGCAAGGAGACGGATCTCCTAGAATATTCCACCACCTTCCATATATCATTTCCCAGAATATTCTATCAAGCTTGAAACAATTCTATTGTGAATTCGTCCGACCGTGGGGCAAATCCCCTAGAAAGATTCATGATTACTTCCACTACTTCTTAGAAAGAAAGTTCTTTTAAAGACATAGCATTATGTTTTGTCATGACTAGTTTTGGAATATGTTGTGTAGTTTTTTGAATGTCTGACCTCCTATCCATAATAGGTTCTAACAAAAGATATTGGAAATGTTGAGTGAGGACTTGTGACACATCGTTATGATCCTCCAAGTATTAAGTGTTCCGAGTTCTAAGGCGATTGTTACAATTTTGGAACTAGTAATTAACCATAAACTTGTGGAATAATTTTGAGTTGTGTTCTCCCTCCCTAAGCCATTTAATCCTTCACTTTTGCTTATAAAAGATTTATTCTTCGGTCATTCTTTCTTCTAGTTGGCGATGCAAAGCACATTTCTTTTCCTTTAAGTTATTTGATCTCCCTTCGGTTGTTATTCCTTGTTGGACCACTTTCATTTCCTCTTCAAGATTTATCTTAACTCATATGTAATTTAACTTGACGAACATTTCATTCAAAGGAGCATTTCATTTCCTTCACGAGAGTCCCTGTATGAGTCATTTTAGTTTTCTTATAACTCACTAGAAAAATCCAGAAGACTCCATGTATGAGTCATTTCAGTTTTCTCATAACTCACTGGAAAAATCCACAAGACTCCCTGTATGAGCCATTTCAGTTTTCTCATAAGTCTCTGGAAAAATCCACAGAAATGGACCATCCAAAGTGATTGCAGGTTTGAGGGGTTCTAGGTAAACCTCCCTATGCATTCACTTATTTGTTTTCATTGTGCTAAGTTATGTAATAGGCTTGTAGTATTATTATTGTAACTCACCAAAAGATGGATTCTTAATTCTATGGTACTATATTATCCTGAAATAGAATTTGTTAAATCTTGTCAACATCTCTCTACATTTGTTACTATAATATCCTTAAATAGCATTAATGTATGTATTAATGGCGAATTTTTTTATTTTAGAAGGGCCCCGACGGAAGATTGAGTAGGGATTGAGGGAAGGAGGAATGCCATCCCCAAAGGGTACTAAAGAAAGATAATACATTGAAAAGGACAAGAAAACCACAATAAGTAAAATAAACTCATTACCTTGAGGGTATGTCTCGAAGCGGTGTGGGTTCGACAATTTGCAGGCAATGTTATAAATTTATATGAATGATTAATAAAAACATAAATATAATATATTAATTTTGATGTTGTAAATTGGGTTTATTTTGGGAGGAATGTTTTTATTTTTCTTATTTAGAAATTAATCCTTTCAATTTTTAAATGATATATCAATTCAATATTTTTCAAATCTTATTGTTAAACAAATGAACAAAATTTAAAGAAATAGATAGCATAAATTTGAAAAGATAAATCACATACATAAATTTGAAAAACTATGACCTTGCTTATGCATATGAGAGAGTGGGCTTGGATAAGGGAGTTTGTTGTTGTGAATGTTGGATTCAAAGAACGGGGTCGATTACATCAATATGATAGATATAACAAAATTCATTCAAGAAAATGTAGAACACAAGATATGAGACATCAGAAATTAAATAACACATTACTGAGAGAAAAATACACAAAGGAGAACTGAAATCACATTTCTATTACACAGAAGCCTTGCCTTGGCTCACATTGCTTAGGCAGAGGAGAGATTACAAATTTATAGATGAGAGAAGCTCTAGAATTCTCCAATTCTATCATGTGGAATACATGACTGCACAGTGGAGTCAGTGGACGACGTAGTAGGTTGGTGTTAGTGGCGTGGGTGGCAGACAGTTGAGGACGACATTGAAGTCTTAATTGGTTTCACATTTAACAGGGAGCACCCTTGCTGCTTGAAAAACTTCTGAATGTTTGGTATTTCCTCCCTAGATGAGAGGGATTTTGTTTTAGTAGGTTGTAGCCTTTCATACAGGTGAATTAAATAAAACAACTTTATCTTTCAATTCTACAATTAAATTTTCCATGGTGATGTTCACGACAATTTTTTATGGGATTAAGGAAAGTTGTTTACTAGACTTTTTCACCAGAATTTGACAAAATAATTTTAAGAAAGAATGTGGTTTTTTGTTGTTTAAAATGCAATGAAATTTTGAGTGTATAAATGGATTCAACACCTTGGAAAACCAATGGGAACTTGAAATCTATAGATTAAACAACTTAAAGTCATGTTTTAAAAGTGTGTCATATTTTGGTTAAAATTAACAAGACAATATTGTGAAAAAGACCATTTCCTCTATAAGTTAGACTATACCCCTGTATATATATAAAATATTATTTAATATATTAAATATAAATATTAGAAATATATATTTTAGATATTAAATATAAAAAAATTATAATCAATCTCTTTCATAATGAACCCTAATATATACTTTTCTAAACAATAATTATTTTACATCTAATTGGTAACGAACTTCATAAGATACCTAGTTGTGACACTAGTGGCAACCATCTCAAATCCTTTCAAAAAATAAAAATACTTTTATGAGTATTCTTCTTGAAGTTTTAAAATAATTTGAGGTATGTAAAGTATATTTAGCCAACATAGATCCATCTTAATCATTGATCAATCATGCACTGAAAGGTTTCAAATTTGTTCAAGTGAAAACTTATTTTAGAGTGAAAAAACAATGTGTAATTTTTAATTGTATAAATTGTATTTTTGAATGTTATACAAATTACATAACATATGCATTGATTCATTTTATCAGTGCACATCCAAATGTTTTTTATGTTATTAATATATTTTTAAGTATACATCAATATTAATTCATATTAAATATTTTATTCATACCTCATATTGGATATTATATTCTATGCAACATTAAAATATATACTCACTTAGATCCATCTAACACTTGATCTATGATGCACTGAGAGGGATCAAATCCCTCGAGGTGGAACACATTTTTTTTGGTGTAGAACTTGAGGAAAGGTTTGCACCTTAAGGTATTTGGTCCCTCTCGGTGCATGATATGTCCGATGTTAGATGGATCTAAGTTGGTTCCAGTTGAGGGAAACAATGTCATGTTTTTAGATTATTATTATTATGTATATTTTTGAGATAAAATTCAAAATTCACGTTAGGTTTTCTTTGCTTGGCATGACCATATCATTCTCTTATTGAATTTAATTTGTGTTGCTTTCCTTGAATGGTTTGTATGTTTGCACTTAGATGCATTGAGTGGTTTGTGTGTTTATGTATTTGGAATTAAATGGTATGTTTATGAATGTTACAATTGTTGTGTTATATTTTAAATGTGTATGTAATTGTTTATTAGTAATTAGTTGGTGATTTAAAGGGACACAATCTTATTAATAGTTTGCACTGCACATCTATTTCATTTAATTTTAGGTATCACAACTTTTGATAACTAATTAATTCTAAAGAGTGTTCCTCCAAGTATTACAAAATATTTCTTGAGTAGTAGTTTTAAAAATTTACTACGTCAAAATTACTCTTGAAATAAATTATTTATTTGCTAATGTTTGAAATAATTTATTTCCTTTGAGAACATTTTCATTATTTTTTTTATCTACACTTTATTTTGTAAAGTCAAACAATAATGTGTTTATGATTTTTTTTTTAATGAATCGCTAGATTTACAAAATATTTACATTATTTGTTTTTCCAAACAATTATCACATATCCTTCAATAATATATTGATTTGTTTCATGTCCATAAATATATATTTTTCTCTTATAAATATTTTGAATACATTGTTGTATGCAATTATTTATTAGTAACTTTGAATATATGTAATTTTGAATGTATTTTGACTATATATAATTGTTTATTAGTAGTTAGTTGGTGATGAAGAAGGGAGACAATCATCTCAAGGATTAATTTTCACTATGTAGGTGGATTGATTCTGGGCATCTTTTTCATTTTAATCCTAGGCATCACAACTTTTGACAGCTAATTATTTCTTAATAGTGTTCCTCTATGTATTATTAAATATATCTTGAAAAACATTTTTTTAATAATCTACAGCCTCAATATTAACAACATCTAATGCATCTAATGCAAACAATCAAATAGGATTAGAAACATCTACATCAAAATCAATGCATCTAGTGCAAACCGTCAAATAGGAATAGAAATCCTCATCTACACTGAAATTCATACATCTAGTGTAATCATTCAAATAGGATTAGAAATCCACATGTACACTGAAATTAATGCATCTAGTGCAAAGCAATCAAATATAATTAGAAATCAACATCTACACTGAAATCAATGCATATAGTGCAAACAATCAAATAAGATTAGAAATCACCGTCTACACTGGAATCAATGCATCTAGTGCAATAAATCTTCTTCCCTCTCTCCCCCCTCCATCTTATCTTGAAAAATATTTTTAATAATTTACATTGTTAATATTAAGAACATTTAATCCATCTCATGCAAGAAATCAAATAGTATTAGAAAGAAAACATCTACAGTGAAATCAATGCTTATAATACAAGCAATCAAATAAGATTAGAAACCAACATCTACACTTAAATCAATGCATCTAGTGCAAGCAATCAAATATAATTAGAAATCAACATCTATACTAAAATCAATGCATCTAGTGAAAGCAATGAAATAGGATTAGAAATCACCATCTATGCTGAAATAAATGCAACTAGAGTAAGCAATCAAATAGAATTAGAAATCAACATCTAAACTAAAATATATGCATCTAGTGCAAGCAATCAAAATTAATTAGAAATCAACATCTACATTGAAATCAATGCATCTGGTGCAAGCAATCAAATAGGATTATAAATAATCATCTACACTGAAATCAATGAATATAGTGAAAGAAAATTCTTCCCTCTCTCCCCCCTCCATCTATATTTATATCTCACTCTATCTCTCCTTTGTCTCTCTATCTCACCTAACCCCCAAACACACACACACTCTCTCTCCATATCTATCTATCTCTCCCTCCCTCTCTCTATGTCTCTCTTCACCTCCCATCTATATCTCTATCTCCCTCTGCCTCTCCCTTATCTCTCTATATCGCCCCAAAAACATACACACTCTTTGTCCATATCTATATATATCTACCTCTCTCTTTCTCTCCTTCTCTCTCCCCTTTCTATCTCTCTTCCCTCTTGTTGTCTTCTTTCCCTCTCTTTCCATCTCCCTTATCACTCCCTCTCCCTCTCTCTCTCTCCACCTTTCTCTCTCTGTGTATTTCTTCTTACCTCCCTCTCTCTTTCCCTCCAAATCCATCTCTCCTTCCCTCCTCTCCTTCTCTCTCTCACATTCTCTCTCTCTTCCTTCCTTTCTATTCCTTCCTCCCTCTCCCTTTCTCTCTAACCTCCCTCTATCTCTCCCCCCTCCAACTCTATCACTATCTCCATCCCTCTCTCCTTCTATATCCTTATCTTCCCCATTCCTTCTACCTCTCCTTCTTTGTATCTCTATATCACCCCAAAACATACACACTCTCTCTCCATCTCTCCCTTGTAACCCCCTCTCTCTCTCCACTTTTTTCTCTCTATGTCTTCCTTCTTCACTCGCTCTCCCACCCTCCAACTCCATCTCTATATCCCTCCATATTTGTCCTTACCACTCTCCCCTTTTGTCTCAAGTCTTCTCTCTAGTCCTTCCCCTCTCTCCTTTCCTCTCCTACCTCCCTCTCTCTGCCGCCATCTCTATCCCACTCTCTCTCTACCCTCCAACCTTGTTTCTCTCTCCCGCCTCCATCTTTGTGTATCTCTCTCTCTCTCTTCAATCCTCCTCTTCCTTCTCCACTTTATCTCAATCTCTCCTTTGTCACTCCCTCTATCTCTCCACCTCCATCACTTTGTGTCTTTGTTCTTCCCTCCATATATATTTAGAGTTTAATATATCATGATATATTAATATATACTAGTACAACCACATTAAAAATATTAATGTGGTTCATATAGCTGAAGGAGCTATAAATATAACCAAAAAGAACTATTTCCCTACCAAGAATGCCTTACTAATGCACACATTTACCTGATTAACCATGTATAAAAAGGTACACAGTTACCTTATTAACCATGTATAAAAAGGTTATGGGTCAAATCTAACTTAAGAAAAAAATGGAATTATAAATGAATTTTATAAATAATAATGAGGAACTTATCATGGAGCAACTTATTAGAATTGGAATAATCTCAAATCCCTAGGAAATTGGTGGGTGGGGAGCCACTTTGCAGAAATATAATTTATTTAAATTAATTAAAAGTAATGGATCATTTTGCCAAATAAAAATTGATTATATATAAATGAATGTTATAAATAATAATGAGGAACTTATCATAGAAGAACTTATTAGAATTGGAATTATCTCAAATCCCTAGGAAATTGGTGGGCGGTGAGCCACCTGGCACGGGTCTAATTTTTTAATTTATTAAAATTGATTGCAACATAACAAACTCTTTAATACACTACAACCCTTGATAAGCATTAAGACTAAGAGTTGAAATAAGAAGCTTTAGGAAATTATGATATAACAAATTGAATAATTTACTATTGCAATCCAAAGTTATTAAATTTAATAATATTAATATTAGATTTAATGTTGTTTTTTACATGTCATGATAACAAAATTTGTAATAAAATTACATCAAATTAATATTTTCAAATATTATAACTTCGATGTGGAAATATTTATGTCTTTAAAGATTTCAATATATTCATAGGATATGATTTTTCTCTTTAAAGATTCATTTTACAATATTTAATTAAAAGAAATATTAAAAGATTTTGGAGCAGGATTTTAGACTTCTTCTGTTGAATTAACTTTTTTCCTTTGATTCAAAAGATGGTATTATCTTTAGTAAAGAGTAGAGATTCTCAAAATTTTACTTAATCTAGAATTTCAATATGGTAAATTTATGATCCATTCAAATTCACGTATAAACACATGAGATAATTACACCGTAAGGCGTTCCCTCTGGGAAGAACTCCCCTCTCGTCTACCTGTCTTGCTATGCTCCATTTGATGATCTGATTTTAGACAATTAAGATATTCTCTACCCTTGATCACCACCTGTCTAAACTGTTAAACGAGTCCTTCATTTATGTTATGGGGAGACGTTTCTTTCTAACTATGCCAGCTATACCCAGTGCTTTCTAACTATGCCAGCTATACCCTGAGGTATTTTCCCCCCTCTAGTCGTATTATAGTATACAACGCTCTTTTTTGGATGAAGGTTGAGGAAACTCTCTTTTTTTTTTTAGATCTCTGAGGTAATGCCGGCTTCAAGGGAAAGACATCTTCTTTTTCTAGATCTCTAAGGCATTGTTGGCTTCAGGGGAAGGCATAATACAGGTATTATTATTTCTTCTTTTGATAAGATTACCAGTAACTAAAGCCAACGATTTTCCTTTCTTTATCTTATCTCCTTAAAGTTTAAATTAAAAACACTCTTTTGGGTTGGTTATCCATCCTCTTACAGGTGTGTATAGTTGGTTTACAGGGTGCCGCTTCAGACCTGTCTCTAGGCACCAACATTCAACCAAAAGAGTCCTTATTGCTGGTTGATTCTTTTTTCCAAGTTCTTTTGTGCCCCTATTGTCCACTCCCTTCTTGAGAAAGGGTATTTGGTTCAATTATTCAAGATTCCGATTGGATTATTATAATATGGGTTTTCAAATTTATTAGTTAAGGAAAGGAATGGCCATAGGTATTTAAATTTATTAGTTAAGAAAAGGAATGCCTGAGGTCCAATTTTTTTTTTTTTTTTTTATAGAGAAAAGGATTCTCGACAAGACCCTCTATACCTAAATTTTGGTTTTTCAAATGGTTTCCCCTGCTTTGTTTCTATATGCTGAGTTTGAGGAGGAATTCCACCAGTGATTTCTGCTCATGGGACGTCATTAATTTTTGGCTATCACCGTTGGATCTCGCTGCCTTCCGCCCCTGTATAGTCTTATCACAATATACACTGTATTTATTTTTTTAATGAGGGCAAAGGAAACCCCTTCTCTTTTTTTTCCAGATCTCTGAGGCAACGACATCTTTCGGTGACGGCACATTACAGGTATTAGTATTTCTTCTTTGGATAAGATTACCAATAATTAAAGCTAGTGATTTTCCTAAACAGTGCTTCTTATTTCCTTTCTTTATCTTGTCTCCTTAACTTTTAAATTAAGAGCCCTCATTTGGATTGGTTATCTATCCTGTTACAGGCGTATAATTGGTTTCCAGTGCGTGGCATCACACCCGTCTTTCGGAAGTTTCAACCCTTCAAGGTCAGCATTCAACCAAAACAGTCTTTATTTGTGGTTGATTCTTATTTTATCTAGGTTCTTTTCCTCGCCTATGGTCTGCTCCTTTCCTGAGCAAGGGTACTTCGTTCAATTATTTAGGTTTGTGATTTGATTCTTATAATATGGGTTTTCAAAAGTATTAGTTAAGGAAGGAATGGCTAAGGGCCAAACCCTTTTTTTGTATAGAGAAAATGATTTTCGATGGAAACCTCTTCACTTAAATTGGGGTTTTTCAAATGCTTTCACCTCCTCTATGTCTATATGTTTTAAGGAGAGAATTCCACTAGTGATTTCTGTTGATGGATATTATCTTGTCTCTAGTGGCACCTCTCCTTACATTTGCTGTTGATGTTAAGACCCATGGAGATATCACTTTTACAGTGGAAACAACCACAAGTACTTCAACTGGTTGACATCGACAACAACCATAGGTACTGCAACTAGTCCATTGTTCAAAATTTTCTTATTTAGTATTCCCCTCAATTTTTTTGTAATCCAAAGTGGGGTTATTCTTATTAGCCCAAAAGCAAGGGCTTATTGGTTTGTTTGGAGTCTGGGTGTTGCAACCTACCCGTCTTAGGTGGATTCAGGCACAGAAAGAGCAAGAATGTAGATGCATTGGGTGGTGACCATATAACATGGAAGAAGGAGGAGAATTTGTTGTGTTAGGAGTGTAATTCCTACAAGGGCGAGGTCGTGGGGAAATTGAATAATGACTCACTCAAGGTGGCAGGCTCATAATATCATCTTGTTGATTTTCTTTGCCGTCATTTTCTTTAGTGAAGTTAACATCATGTTGATTTTCCTTGTCGTCATTTTCTTTAGTGAAGTATTTGAGCCTGAAAAACCTCAGAAATTCAATTTTCGTGGACACGTCAACTAGAAAATGTGGAGCAGAGAAAACCCATCAACCCAACAAATCAATATTGTCAATGTATTTAAATATTTATACCACATTGAGACAAGATTATCTTTCGCTCAAGAGTTTACTTTCCTATCTCAATTTGTGGTCTGTTGAATAATGTACAGTGCATGTGAGCTCAACTCATATTGCAGCGGTCAACTCATTTAAATCATCAGTTTTTGGACTATTCAATTCAGGTATTCACTAATATAGTTTTGAACTTTTCTATTGTTTCACAAATCCATGTCCTCTTATCCTTTCAACAAAAAATAAAATATAGATGTTCTCATTAACGTTTGGCATATTTGATAGTAGAACTAATGAATCAGAGGACTCTCATGAGCATTTGCTAGCAAATACGACTTCTAATTAGTGAACATATGAATCAAATGTTTTATATTTTCGAGATTGTAATGTTCTGTCATTGCCTCCAACTGACAATACTCTGATTTTTAAGATCTAGGATTTCTCATTAGAAATTCTTCTCCAACCTTCTGTTTATAAGTTCAAAGAGATCTATACATTTCGGAGCCATATCAATGGCAGTGATCATGTCAGCTACTTTGCAATGGCTACTGAATAGGCAATGACAAACATCTACAAAAATACCTTAGAGCTAAATTGGTTGACACCTGTAGAATACAAAAAACAATCGAGCCAGTCTGATCAGATGAATTTGTTGGGCAATTTTTTTCTCTCAAAAGAAAACTGGGAGGAAGAAGGATTGACTAGCTGGAGTAAAGTCCAAGAGGAAGTATACAAAGAAATTCTTGTAGATATATGTAATAAGTAGATAGTAACTATAACCACATCCTGGTATTTTCAGTAGTTCATAGTTTGTAAACCTTGTAGTGTATTGTATTGTATGGAGTTTTATGATGGTTGTCATCACACTTCAGTTCAAACCCAATAATATTGAAGCGTCCTAGAGCATATTATTTACCTTTAATGGCCAAACATTTTAGCATATACTTTGGAAATGAGGCCACATTGTTGGAATGCCCATTTTTTTACTTTTCATGGTTGGATGGATAGATTTTATTGACTTTTCATTTGGATGGGTTCACCTCTTTTCTATTCAAAAAATCATACAAAAGTCCTCCACTGTAATCGGAAATATCAACTTTTCTAGAACAACAGGAAAATGGAAAGTGTCTACTAGCATAATTTTAGCAATAGTCACATGGAAATTTGTTCCTTGTACAATCTTATAAAAATATAAAAATAGGTCATGCAAAGAATTTAAAAAATGGTCACACGATTTTTTTAGAGCATTTCTCGGAGACTATATGATAAATCCCAACAAAATATTTGAAGGAATGAAATATATGAATAATTGGAGGTCGAGCATGGAGGAGACCATTATGGAGATATTTTCCACGTTATTTCCCTCAACTCATACCCATGCTCTTGGTATGGTATGAAATAAAGAGATTAATTTTCCAGGTTGGTAATGTATATGGAAGTCCAAGAAAGATAATAAAGAATTGTCAATGTGCAAACAAGGAGGAGCATTTTTTGAGTCCAACATAGCATGTCCATGAGAAGCATGTAGATATCTAAGCGAGTCTTAAGAAGAGTGAAAAATTGTCATATGTAAATGTTTTTCTTTGGAATGGTATTGTTTTAATTTTATCAAATACTAATATTTTTTTTATATGAACTAAAAACTTGCGTAGATTAAGTTTCTTTAATATAACTAAATATATTTAACCTAATTAGAAGATAATAATTTGAATCATGGGAAAACACCACCCAAACACGAGATAGTGAACCTTTTAGATTAGCACTTTAATGAGAAATCATTATAGTTTTGATGAGGATGATGGAGTAAGATTCTACATCATGGTTTGAAGGGTATGTAGTGTATTGAGTATATTGTGTTTAATTAAAAGGTAAAATAATTAATTGGAGGAAATCATTTTAAATAAGATTATTTATTTGTTTATTAAGGTTTTATGTATATCATGTTTATTTAAAATGTGAAATATTTAATTAGATAAAATCAGTGTAAATACGATTGTTGATTAGTTGATTAAGGTCTTATGAAATGTAGGGATTTCACCATTTCATATTGGTTTATAGTTTGGTATTCGAGGTTGTGTTCTTATAAGGTTATGTAAAATTGAAATTATTTAATACATTTATGGTATCTTACTTTCTATAGTCATAAGAGTCCTTCTAAATTTACATTGCTCAAGATTTGTTTCAATTTAATGACGTTCATCAACATTATCTTGGTGCAGATTCAAAGGCTAGGGTTAACTAGTGCTAATCAACAAGGAAACTTTGTAGTCTAACATTGACTTCACTAAGTTTGCAAATAAATGGAGGTAGCAATCCCCTAATAGGGAAATTTTGACTTGAGGTGTAGGCTAGGTTAGTTTAGAGATCAACATATTCAATAACCCTTGTATATTCTTTGATCCATATCATGCATCCAAACAATTCATAAAAAGAAAAGGAAGACAAGCCATAACCATTCCATTCATCCAGATGTAACAAAAATTCTGGTAAATTCCATATTCTTATTATACATTAAGCATTAGTGCATCAAAGATTCCATAATTTATTATCTAGTAAATTTTGAAATTTCAACTATGTTATTCAGAAATTGTAGCTACTAGCGTTATGCACAAAGAAGACCTACCTAGAGGCTTAATGTGATTTTCTTCCAATATTGAACATTTGAATGGAGCATATTAATTATTTATGAGAAAACCAGTCCACATGTTGAATGTGCTCAAACTCTATCTGTTTATTTGACCTTTGACTTAACCTCTATTTTAGAAGGCTTCATAAATCTCGAGGGAATGGCGGAAATTGCGAGTTTCATGATAGTCCCTACATGTTCCATGAGTGTATCCAAGTTGTATGGATTTTTATCAAATCTATTTGCTTTAAAAGGCTTGATAAATATTTGAGGGAGTGGTTGAAATGTTCCAAGAGTGTATACAAGTTGTATTGATTTTTATTGGATCTCTTTGATTTTAAAAAGGTTTGATAAATATTCAAGTAAATGGGTGAAAGTGCACATTTTAGGGAAATCTCTCCTTTTTCCATGCTTAGTTAAGGTGTTTTAATTTAATATAAACATACCGATGATTTATTATTTAAATAAGTCCATATGCACATAGAATTCCTCGTAAAGCAAAGCCACAAATTGTGCCTATAAAGTATATATTTATATTAAAATTTGGTATTTAACAATTATAATTTTCCAACTATTTACAAATATTCAACCACTGCTTCTATTCCCCTTTGGGTAATTTGTTGACATTTGATTCATGTCAATCTCTCTCCAATAATGGAATTTACTTAAATCAATCCATATGAACATGTAGTTTCTTGTAAATCAAAGCCACTAATTGTGCCTATAAAGTACATATTTATATTGAAATTTGTTGACATTTGATTCGTGTCCATCTCTATCCAATTTGTCTACATTTGATTCGTGTTGATTTCCCTCGAAAAGTAGTGATATTAGTTGAATGCAAATATCCCTTTATAACAAATTAGACTAGATATACTATTGGGAAATTTAATTGAATGTAAATATCCCTTTATAACAAATTAGACTAGATATACTATTGGAAAATTTACAGGGACGGTGGATTAGTGTTGACCCATTCAAAGTAGTAGTATTATATCTAGTCAAAGATTCCTGTTAACTTTGAGATTTAGTTAAAAGTAATAGACTTTCTTAGATTCTATTTGAATTATTTAAAAGTGTGATAGTTTTTATCCTAGTGAGTTTTTAATCAAAGAAAAGTAGTTAACTCATATTACATGGAAATCCGTCCTCATATTTGTTGTATTTATACAAATAGATTTATGTTAACTTTTGACTCTAAGATAATGGATGAGTTTAATGTTTAAAACAAAAGGAAAATATTGGAAGTTTTTGTCAATTCTCTTATATATATGTTTATACTAATATAGTAATTAAGGTAAATATCTATATAAATGAGACACTATAAAACATATTAAATACATCTACATGTTAGCATATAATTAGTTTTTCTACTTTTGACTTATAGTTTCTAAAATGTAGATTGGAGCTAATGCATATCCCATCAAAGTTGAAGTCCAACCCACCTTGACCATCATTTTAATTGGTTTAAATGGAAAAATTACTATATTAGGAGATTCAATGTTGTTATCAATAATGAAGGAAAAATATTACAATGATTGAAATTGAGTAAAACCAACTTGTAACATATATTTATAATATTTCAAAATATTAATAAGCAATTTAAAGTAATATAAATAGTTTTCAAAAAAGGTAGAGGTTGAGAAAGTATTAAAGTCCAGCTTTAAAAATTTCTCAAAATTTTCAAAGAAGTGTTTCTCTTTAAATTCATTGACAATTTTGAGGGTACCTTTATTTTTACATGGAGTGCTTTGAAAAGAAAATTACAACCAAGGAGCATGAGCTAATTAACTAGTATATTTTTTTGAAGGATGTTCCATGTTAAAACTTTATTAGTTAAAAGTTAACTCGTGAATATTTTTATTTGCACAAGCATTGGAATTTCCATTGTTTGTGGGTTGTTGGCATCATCAATTAAAAGAGCTTTGTTATCCTAGTCTAGGATTCAAAGACCAAATGTGTTCATCTTCATTATTCAAATTTACCGTACTTGTGGTAGAGTATGGTAATTTGAGATTTTCAAAACCCTTGAGTTCAAAAGATTCATATTTTGGCTTGAACTTGATCTTATTATAATTTGTCTAAAATCATTTAATGTAGGTCACTATGATCTCGCCCACATACTCATAAAAAGAGAATGATACAAATGTTTACTATAGTTTTAATTGTGGGAACAATGTAAATGGATCTGAATGAAATCCAAGAGAGCTATATCAATTGTGGAAAATCTTGAATCCCGAATAAAGTTGACATATACAAATAGGGTGTGAATAAATTACAACCATTCAAGTAGGCAAATACTTCAAACCCGAGTGTTTCAAGTGCAAATACATATGGATGTTTAACCAAAATACCAAATCAAGGTCTTCTGGTCAATAATTGTTAAGGATAGAGATCTTCTCTATCTTTATAGTGCATTCTTTGGCAACTACACTAAATAACCAAAAATAGAACTTGATACTATGGATACTCTTGTCATGTGCAAATACATATGGATGTTTAACCAAAATACCAAATCAAGGTTTCTTGTCAATAATTGTTAAGGATAGAGATCTTCTCTATCTTTGTAGTGCATTCTTTGGCAACTACACTAAATAACCAAAAATAGAACTTGATACTATGGATACTCTTGTCATGTCAATGATGCAATTCTCGAGACCCACCTTTTTAAGTAACATCTAAAAATTCCACTTACACCTTTCAAAACATCTTGTGACACATTCACTATCATCATGGAAGAGTAATAATTTAATGCTCTCTTTCCTATGCTATGCTTCTTTCCTACGATTATGCCTTAAGGCATTTCCTTTGCAACATCTAGCAATGCTAGTTTATTCTCCATTCAAGTTATATATAATAATACATATTTATATTTTAATAATTAATCTTAGTTCATTAATAAGATTAAAAAGTTATATATTATCTAAAGATTAAAGTTATATATAATTGAAGATTCAAACTAATTTTTTGGCCAACATTATTAAAAATTATTTTTATTATTTTTTGAAAGCATGACATACTTATATATTGGGGTCATACTCGACTCTAGAATGCCCCGAAAACCTATCTGCACAATAAAATTAATATCAAGTGTTACTTACACGGCCCTTCACACTGGAATGTAAAATAAGCCTCTCAACACAAATATTTTTAAAACCTAAAAATACTGGTATGAAATTCTCATACAAATTCTTTTGGAAAGTTCAAAATAATTTAAAGTATGGAAAGTATCGTGGGTAAAATGTTGCTATTTTTGTACATTAAAATTGAAAAGAGTACGTCCAGCTTGCCATATCGAGGAACACGCATAAATAGTATCTGTGAGATCTGTGCCCTAAAATATGATACATTTCAAAATAAAGTAACGTAATTTTATTTCACTATACGAAATAAATAGTATTCTTGTGCTCATACACATTGACCTTCTTCCCTAGCCTGTTTTTTCATGGATTACTGGATCGCAAGTATTGTTTAATTAATTTACAGAACTGGGCGGAGTAAACAATACAGTTGGGAGTTACGAGAGCCTTATGGGTTATGTTGCTGAGTGTAGACGTAGTCCACATGAGCAGCCACTTTTCGTCTTATCAAACATTCTTTCCCATCATCTACACTGTTGCAGTTTTCTTCGAAAGCATACATCTCTGGGCCTCCATCTGCAGGCTTCTCCCTCTTAGGCCCGCTCGTGGGTAGCTGCAAAATCATAAGTCTTTCAAATAATAAATCTACGCATTGAAAGATAATAAAGAGTAATTCTCAGAAGTAGTACTTACACTTACTCTATGGTCTGTTGCTTTTTCTGTCCATCTGTCCGAGTCATTTAAAATATGATCCTTCTCTGTAAGCAGAAGACCAGAACTGCTTTAGATTTCACCTTTCTATGTGGTGTTCTGATAAGTTGTTAATGCTCCGAGGGTACCAATGAATGATTTTAAACACACCATCCGTGCTATATTCGTGTAAAAATAACTTTATGTCCTAAAATTTTTGTAGGAAAAGGAGTTCACAAATACAAATTATTCGATTTTTTCCCTGGAAAATACTAATTAAACATTCAAGGGATGTTGAAATATGTTAACATAGATTAGTGTCATGAAACAACAAGAGTTAGTTGAACAAAACTAATACCCTATACCCTAATACAACAACAAATTGAATTAAAAAAAAAACCCAAAAAAGCTAGAGTTAACTAAACAAAACTAATACCATGATACAACAACAGCAAATTGAATTCAACAAAACCCGGATCTATAATAATGATAAGCCAATTTCTTAGCTTACCCACAAGCCTGTTTCTAATAGGTCTACAGCAATACGCTGACATAGATTAGTACCGTGAAACTAATAGGTCTACAGCAATATGCTGACATAGATTAGTACCGTGAAACAACCAGAAACAACCAGAGTTAGTTGAATAAAGCTAATACCCTAGTACAACAACAGCAATTTGAGTTTAAGAAAATCCCCAAAAAAGACTAGAGTTAATTGAACAAAACTAATACCATGATACAACAACATTAACAAAACTAATAACATGATACAACAACATTACATTTAGTGGAACAAAATCCAAATCTATATTAATGATATAATAATATCTTAGGTTACTGATGAGCTGTTCCTACCCAACAATGCGATACAAGAACATCAAATTTAGTGGAACAAAATCCAAATCTATATTAAAGATATGATAATATCTTAGCTTACTGATGAGCTGTTCCTGCAAAACAATATGATACAACAACCGCAAATTTAGTGGAACAAAATCCAAATCTATATTATTACTGATGAACTGTTCCTACACAACAATATGCTGACACAGATGAGTACCTTGAAACAACAAGAACTAGTTGAAATTTCAATCCCTATGGGAATTGAATACGTAACCTTCATCATTCATATAACTTTACATTATACCGTCTTGCAAGGTGATGTCAGGCCAGGAGTAACTCCAGAAAACTAATACGTTTATTCATTTAGCCAGCTATTTAATATATACATGAATGTGATTGTTCAGTTCATCTTCTCGATGACTGTTCACATTCAGTTCCCCAATCACTGAGGAT
>APFE031190883.1:0-12827 GCA_000404065.3 Pinus taeda | reverse complement strand
TTGGGTCATATTGTCTTCTGGGAATAACAGCTAGGTTCAGACCCCTTATTTTCTCAGCTTCATCTTGTGCATGCTTGTAGTCATGCAACGAATAGATACCACATCAGATTAGAAAGATGGGCCATAACTGTTTCTTGTTGTCTTTGAGATTTTTTGTAAGGCCCTTTTCAACTGTTTGATAGGTTATTTCTAGCCAGTAATTTATTCGGGACATATAGAGGAAGGACATGTGGATCAATGATACTACCATAAACCCTAATGTATGTAAACAATTCTTCCCCAAACCAACTGCCAATTGAAGTTAGATTGATGCTAGCTTCTTTAGACAGCCGAGGGGCTAGTCTGTTAAAGATGGCCTGATGAATGGGTAGGATGAAGCCATGGCAAATTTTGTAAAAATGTTTCTTATATTTCTTTTGCCACAGGTATTTATGGTAAATATGGATAGGGGTTGGGTCTTGCATATTCCATTTCCATCCCATGATAGGAAAATCAGAGTTAAAACAAATGGTGTCAACTATATATGCACTCATATAAAATGGCGGAACCACTCAGGTGGTAACAAACTTGTTCTTCCTATAATCAAGTATTTGGATAGCAATTTTATCTGATAGAATGGTTGCCCAATCCATCACATAAGAATTCATATCCGCTTCTCTTAATGGAACCATTTCGATGTAAAACTTAGTGAAATTGGGGCTTCCAAATAATCTACACATCATTGCGGCAACATACAAATATGGAGACGCTAGAGAGTCCAAAGAATACATACCAGATTACTCGTGCTTGTGTTTGTTAGGTAAATTCCTCCATTGTTTGATGGGGTCAGACTCTACTTCATTTTCCTTCGTTGAAACTTCAAGGAATGATTTGTCGTAGCACTTCTAAGGCTCTGGTAGATGATACATTTTCTTCAAATCCTCGGGTTTGAAGGACCCAAATATTCTCCCATCAGATGTGAAGACTGTTCGATCTGTTATGTTGATACCTTCAACTGCCGATTTTACCATGTCATTGTATGGCAAAATCTTTGCGCAGGCCACCATTCAGTGAAGGAAGGAATCAACTAAATCACTAAGTGTATTCTTTGACTCTGCAAGTCTGTCAGCCATTGCATGTCCTTCTGTTATCTTTGGGTTTTCCTTTTCCAAGATATCATATATTCCTTCCCATGAAATCTTCCCATAGTCTTGGCATGTCGTAACTAAGATTAACACAACCTTTTTTGTTCCCTCGGCTACTGCAGGGGAAGCTTTAATCTTTCGGGCCTTCTTTGTCATTTTGGCTTGCTGCATACTTCCAGATTCAAACTGCAATTATATGAAACATAAAAGAGCGATAAACTTAAAACCTTCAGAGTGGTTAATGTTTGAACGGATAGTGGTGATAATAGTACAGTCGAAGATCAGGGCAGGAGCATTTGGTGCAAATGATTTCGTATTAGGAATTGATATTAACATGTAAGACGAAATCTTTGAAGGACCGAAGTCATCACTATTCTTAATGATTCATCATATTGAATGACATCAAACTTAAATGCTTTAATAAATAGATCACATCGCATTCTTCCCAAGGCCTAATTAGAATGCGTGCCATCAATCTGCTGATTTTGTAATGAGCAATTTCAATATATATTATTTTAATATTCTGAGAGCCATCGCATATCCCAAATCGAGAGGTGTAAGCACCATGTTCTAAAATCCTTTAGAATTTATGCGATTGCGATGCATGATGACTTGGAAGAAAGAGTTGGGGAAATCCTTATTTTCCTGCCCACATAATGTTTTCTTTCTATTATCACTTTATTTATTTTTAACATTGCATCACATTCCCCTGAAGTGAGTCTTATCTATTTCTACTAGCATTGCGATATGCGATCAATACACATCGCAACGCATGTTTTCAAGTGTGGCTTCATATGGTTTTTAGCGATATGCGAGATGTGAGAACCTTATCGCATCACGAAGCTTTAATGGCCCATTACAAATTATTTGTTGGAATTGACGATATCCGATATCTGATATTTTTATCGCAATTGCATGTTCACCGATGAATTATTTTAAGAAAACTAACATTTAGGATTATGCGGTAACTTTGCATTTCTACACTAATATTTAGATTGAATGATTTTGGCCTCAAGTGCATGTGATGTGTGTTGTTTTTAGAGGGTTTTTTAAGCACTTTTATTTAAAAAGTGAGAAACAAAGAAATTGATTTATATAAAAATATTTTATTGCTTTTTATAAATTAAAGGGACCATATTTCCTATTTAGCATCTAAGAATAAAATTAAGAAAATTTTGAAATGGTGGGGTTGTTGTAGAGCTCAACAGAACCCATCTCATCAAGGCTGTCCGGAAATGACAAGGTATGACATAAAAGAACCACATGCAATAACATGCATGCCAAATCTATCAAGAAATCACACATGGTAATCAATACCTACAAAGAATCTTGTTGTAGTTGCTTCATCCTGCTCTTCCTTATTCTTGCCTTCTTTTGCCTTTCTTGATCTAATGAAAAACCTGAGCAAAATATTGCCAACTGATCCTCAGAAGGCTTTTTATCAATTAGGTTTCTATTTTCCTCATTTTCCATTATTTTCCTTCAATTTTCTCCTCACATGCAACCTGTGACCTTTTACCTTCATTTTCTCCTAGTTTCCATTATTTTCATAAATAAATGTGCCAAAATGCCATTTTTTCCATTCCAAAGCCTTTGCTATTGCCTTTGCTAATTCCCTTAGCCATAATAAAGTGAATGAACACCCACTAGGATGTTTCTCCCACCATTCAGCTTGGAATACGTGTCCCATCACCGTGGCCTTATACATTTTACATGGAATTTTCACCAGGGTTGTTACAGCTTCAATGAAAATGCCAATGCCAACATGTATATCATATATCTCAATACCACGTGCATAAAGGAACTGTAGAATTATATTCCTGGATTCCTTCTTAATTTAGTCAAATGGGATTCATGATGTAAGAAAGAATATGATTTTCTCTTCTTTTCAAAACCTATCCATATGTGACTATTTTTCATATGATGTTTCAAATTTTCTTCATATGGTGCTAATACAAGTGTTGGCTTTTATTTATAAAAGAGAGAGCATATCTCTAGCTTTCCCCCAAATATTGTTACTTTCACACAATTTTATTCTCTAATAGATATTTCATATCATTAAATCACAAAATGTTTTTCCCTAATCAATATTTCATATCAGTAAAGCACAGAGTGGGCTCTGTTAGTGGTGAGATGACATTCCCAAATCTTTAGTCCTTCGGTGTATCTTTGCACCTTTAGGGGCAATTGCTAGCTTTATAGTAATTGTACACAACGATTGGCTAGACATAAGGTTACACATAATATCCTTTGCACACCTGACCCTCTCTTTATGTTGATTCGATATTGGGGAAGCGTTTTCAAACAAAAAAAAACACTAACTTAAATTAGAGCAAAATGAGACATTATATATATACTATATTATATTATATATTATTATATATATTTATATATTATATATATTTTATTTTTATATGTCCTTTTGCTTCTATTTAAGTTAGTTTTTTATTTGGTTTGAAAATGCTTTCCCAATATCGAATCAAATATTAGTAATTTTTATATTTAATTTAAGAAGGATAAGTTTAACATTTATGTGATTAAATGTGATTGGAAATAACAATTTCAGCAAGTAGTTAAACTTAATAAAACATATTTAATTATTGAATATTGTATTGGTCATAATAAATGTTTAAAAGAGTTAGTTAATTGTTTTTTGGATTGGTAGGGTGAATTGCTTTTTGTTTTTTCGCTCCACTGCTTGGGCTTCCTTGTACTGGTTACATTTTAGGAAAAAGGTTAATAAGAGTCACACAATCTTAATAGATCTTTCATTGTAATTGGTATACATGTCTAATTACTTGGTAGGTATATTATGGTGACCTACAATTAGACTCAAACAAGGTAACCAAGTAATGGTTTTGATATTTACTTAAGCCATTAAGAGGGAATTTTGTTTAAGATATTTAGCTAGATAATAAATGAAAAATTATATATATATGACATTTTTCTTGTTGCATTTAGAAACAAAAGAATTCCTCTTCATGATGGAAATGTAATTGTTTGTTTTTCTATTAATTGTAGCCCACATAATATTTGCATGGTATATTTTGCTACTCCTTGGATGCTAGTGTAATTAGCAAGGTTTCTAGTAGGTGTATTGTTGTCATGAATGCATTGTTTTCCAAAGAATATATTTTTAAATCATCTACTAAGATTAAAATTTTATTTTGAACTAATGGATAAGGTTGCATAGATAGGAAGACATATCTATAAATATTTCTATCATGCAAAATATATATATATTTTTGCATTTTCATCTGGCTCATTGTTATGAATTCCAAAAGTAGACTATAGTGTATGTATATTACTTTCCTTTATTTTTATTTTTTCAAGATATTGAAGCCTTCTGTGTTATTTTTGTTTGGTAACACATTGCTAGCATGATTTCTAGAATGGATGTGCAAGACCGATACAACAGGTATCGCTTCATGAAGAAATAGTCAAGAAATGGCAATGTAATGTAAATACCTCTTCCTCGTGTTTGCTTTTGTATGCCAACATTTTGAAAATACAACCATATTATTTTTAAAGCAAAATGCAAATAAAAATAATGCCAGAATTTGTCTTCTACAAATAAAATAATTTTTCTTTTGTTTACTTTTTGTACAAATAAATATGACTGTCAGCTATGCCATGAAGGCTTCTACAAAATTGATATCACACAATCAATTTATTTTGGTTGCCATTGAAAGTCTCAAAATTATAACTTTTATAGAACCAAAAGTGTTACCTTAACAGGAAAAGGGACTACCAACATCTAATTCCTTCATTACAGAAATTTTCCAGTTTGACTGGACACACTCTCTTAGATGAATTTGACTGTGATAACAAAAAGGGCTTAAGAAAATTAAATTTGTAGTTAGTTTGAGAGAGCTTCCTTGCTTTTGGTTTTCAACAAGGGCTTTGAAATCTTACTGTTCATCTTTGTCATCGATGTGAAATTTATTTTTGTCATTGTACAAGCCAAATGTGTTATCTTCTTAACTATCCTTGGGGGTACCAAAATCCTCTAGTTTTCATCTTCCACATATACTGCAGTACCTCGCGCCACCCCCTATTTCACTTACTTTCCTCAACATTCTCTAGTTTCCCTTCCATGGTCTCAATATTTTACTCCAACCTTCCCACCTTTCTATTGCTTTCTCCAAGTCGTTTTTGTAGTTTCTTGACGTTGTTATGTGCCTGTGTTTTTCCTTGAATTTAGCTAGCTACCTTGTCAGCAATTTTCTCTACTTTATCCTCAACTGTGGCCACATTTTCTAACAAAATTAACAATTGTGTTTTCTTTCTCTTAGGATCCATTTCTGCACAAAAAAATTGGGAACAAAGGAAGAGTAATAAGTGTAGAAACAAATGAATATACTTCTCTTCAATTTAGGTCATTGTTGAAGCCTCAAATTGTCTTTGGTTCTAATATATTTTCCCTTATCTTCATCTATTCCATACTATTTTTTGACATATTTATATGTTATAATATTATTTTGGTCATTCTCAACTATAACATAAGGTATCAAACAATTTTAGCTCATAATATAGTTTTTTCTTATGAAAATGACTGAAATATTGCTATGGTTACCGATTTGTGCAATTTTCGTAGCTAATGACAATTTTTGCAACTCAACCCATGGTTAGAAAAGTTCCAAAGACTTTGAAGAAGAACGAAAGACATGAATGGATAAAAATGTCAAAGACAAGGACATCCATCTATCAGGCTTACTCAAAAGATCAATAAGCTAGAGGATTTGATCAGTCAAAGTACATGTCAACTCTGGTCTATTTGCATTCAAGGTTTTGAGGAGAATAGTTTCCACAATAGGCGAGTGTGGAAAAGCGCGACATCAATCGAACGAGAACCTAATTTAAAATTACTACTATGTAGACAAAGATCCTTCTCATGATTTTCTACATAAACATCAAACCATGAGAAATCAATTTATGTTTCAATTCAAACACCGATCTGTCACTTAGTGGACTTTCCTTTCAATTTTATTTATTTGGTTGTTAACATTTTAAGAAAATATAAATATAGCTTCGATTTGGAAGACAAGAATGATAATTAAAAGCTTTAAGTTTGTAATTTTTTTATCAAGACTTTGTTTCTATAATTACAAGTATTGTCATCCTCTTATGTTCTGATGTGTTGGTGATTAGTTCGTTGATTTGAGTTATTTGATCCTTGTGCTCAATAAGAGGGCTCCCTAAAGAGTCGTAATCTAGTAGAGATATTTAAGTTTCATTTATTTTTTAGAGATTATTTTAATTTGGTTGTAGTCAGTTATATTTTTAGTCAATCATATAAAATTTCATATTTTCTCACAACTACTTTGGTTGTGATAGGATTGAGTGCTCAAATAAAACTAAACATCACAAAAACATTTCCTTCATCGATAGTTTGTTCAAATGCTTTCAGAGCTTAGTCTTAGAATTATTTTCATGGTTGAATTAATTCTCATTAAGACAACACACACTAGTAATTTGTGGATATTTCCATTGATTGATTTTCAAGTTGATTTCATTTATTTCCACTGCTAGTAGATTAGTCAGTTGAGAGTCATTTCTTACCTATTAAATAGTATAGACTTTTAATTCTGCAAAAGTAACTTAGGCTTTCAATTTTACAAAGTAGCGTAGAATATCATAGACATTTGATTCCTCCTATTAGTATACTATTTCCATTCTACACAATTAGAATAAATAGTTAACTTCATTTTGGTAAATTAACCATTTCAATTCCTAGAGTAAATGCTTTCCTATAGTTGGTTAATCTTACAAAAAGAACATGTGCATAAGTTAGTATAGAATAGTCAAACCTCACAATTTCTTTTAAAATTTAAAATATTTAAGAAACATCCTAGCATATACAGTGCACATACACTTCACAAGCACATGAACCTTGGTTTGAGAATTTAATGACATAATTTAACTATCAATTAAATTACCCAACAATTTTTTCACCATTGCCAGGGAAGTGTATATAGGACATTATTTTTTATTTTCATATCATACTAGATGCATACATTTTCTATATGAATAATTAAAATCATATTGAAATCATTTAGGATGCATTTATAGAGAACGAGATTCTACGGGTAGATTTGTAAGTAGAGATAGAGGATGTAGTTCAATACCAACATCACCAACCACCCCCACTAGACCACATAGTGCCTCACCACCGACAGAAACTTCCAAAGAAGTTGTAGTTGAAGAACCCAAACCCCCTACTAAAGGAGCCATATTTCTCTCTTCAATAGGAGAAAAATCTTAGGGTAGGTGTTGGAAGTACCTAGTGAAGAAAAGGAGAAATTGTTTTTGATATACCATTAGTAGGAAAACTAGAGGAATAAGTTGACAACCCTATTTTTGAACCTTATATTAACGTTGAGGAATCTACAACTATAGGACAAGGGCGAGGAGAAGTACACAATGGATATGGTGGACCAAGGACAGGTGGAGGAAGAGATAAAGTAGGAAATAAAGGATGTCAAGGTGGTAGAGGTAGAAGGGGATATGATAGAGACTTTCATTAAAATGATCCTTATGGGTTTCCTATCTTAGATATAGATACCAATGCTACCATGAAAAGTATCTCACCTTCTATCCTTCCTAATTTTCATGGTTTAAGAACTTAGGATCCTGAAACATTCCTTTTTGAGTTTGAAGTATTATGCAAATCATATGACTATCGACTTGATACTCAAAAATTGAAATTATTTACAACCACTCTAAAAGATGGAGCTCTTAAATGGTTCATGGATCTAGGAACACCTTCTGTTAGAACATAGGATGATATGAAAATAATATTCCTAGAAAAACACAAATATTTTTTATGCACCATAATATTAAGGATGAAGTCTTTAAGATGGTTCAAAAAGAGGATGAAAACCTTGAAGATATCATGGAAAGGTTTGCCTACAATATCAAAAGGAATAAAATGCACAATTTATTTGAAGAGACATTAAAAACTCTTTTGTTAAAAACCATACGGGGTGAGTGGATTGTTCTTCTCAATTTAATGGGAAAAGAAGATGTGTCCCATTTGTCATTTGATGAAATTTGTGAGTTGTAAAAACACATTGCAAGAGGTAAGGAAAAAAATAGTAAGAACTAAAGAGACCCAATCATGTCAAGAGTAAGAAAATATGCTTCTAGAATAGTATGTAGAGCATAGTTAGGAAATTTTCTTAACAACTTTAAACATATATCCGTGGAAATCTTAGTGAAAAACTGGATACTTTAAGGATACAAAACAAACAAAAAGTCAAGAATGTTGCATTATCTTTTTTTTCCTAGATGTAGGAAAAATAATGCTTTAGGATAATGTCCTCTTGATATTGTTGAAATATGTGTTTTATGTGCAGAAAATCATGATACAATAGAATGTCCCTCAATACCTGGGCTTAAGGTTGTTTTCCAGGATGAAGCTAGAACAAATCAAGTCGAATCACTTTGATTTGTTGCCCCAAAGAGACCTTGATAACCTATAAAAACATGTATGGCACAAGATCCCAATGCATAATATCAATCATATGCACAACCACGAAGTAATTGGAATGCACCTATGCCTTAGAAAACATGGTCACCTCAAACCCAAAACCCATCTTGCTCACAGGGTTGGAAAAAAATTATTATGGTAGGCATCCTCAATATGCTCATTTTCAACAGTCATACCCTCAATACCAACCTTGGTAGTATCATCCTCAACCTTCAACCCAATCAACGACAATTCCAACCTCAATTTAGTATAAGTCAACCACGATGCTTTCCATCTACTCCATTTCCTCAAAACTCCAATGAACTACCTGCTCAACCACTCCTGAATCCAAATAATAAAGCTCCTCAACAACCCATCTACAATTTTTAGGTTCAAAACTTTCAAGGTGTATGATAGCCCCTCTAGGTCTAAATGTTGCACAACTTAGATCTAGTAGGCTTTTACAAAATAAGTCATCACCAGTTGTCATCCAAGAATATGAAGATGAAATTTCTAAAAAGAGGCATCTCTTAATCAAGAAAATAATCCTCCAAAGGAATATGTTCCTACATAATTAGGTTACAACTAATTAAAATCAACTCCTACAATTCCTTTAGTAGATCAACCTTTTACAAATTCCTCCTTTTTCTGATAGGCTTCAAATTGATAAGGGAATTGAAAGGAAAATCATTTTACCTGAATATAATATGATAAATGAATTGAAAAATATTTTTATCAAAAATTCCTTTACTTCAATCTATAAAGGAAATACCCATATATAAAAAAACAATAAAGGATTTGTGCATTAAAAAACCAGGAAGAAAAAGGAAAGCCATTAAAAAGATTCAATTAGTAGGAAAGGTTGCAGATATTGTGTTGGGTAAAGTAATAGTTCAAAAATATTTAGATCTAGGTAACTCTATTATAAAAATTCATATCAATGGTAATGAGATCCCAAACATTTTGATTTATTTAGGAGCAACCATTAATATCATGAGCAATAAAACTATGGATTAAGTAAAGCTTCCTAACCTTTCGATATACCCCAACTTTATTGTAATTACCAGATAGATTTGTTATCAAACTTGATGGTAAATTAGAATATGTATCTTATCTTTAGATTCATCGAAGTATCCTATTGAATTTATGATTTTAACTCCCAAGAATAATCTAGGAGGCCATCCATTGATCCTTGGTAGACCTCGGCTAGCTATAGTTGATGCATTTATAAGATGTAGATCTGGCAATATGTACATTTATGATGGCACTTCTACTAAGAGATTCACATTATATCCACCTGCAAAAACAATAACTGAAATAGAAAGTGAAGTTTGGATTGATGATGATAATGAAGACTTTGAGGATATTCAACTTGTATTTACTCTTTAATCAATTGAACGAGGATACATTGATAAATTTGATGAATAATAATGATTCCTTCTCCATATTTGAACAAGATCAAAAATTTCAAAGAGAAAACGTAATATTGAATATTTATTATTCAACAATCTAAAGTAGCCTTTAACATTATATGGAAAAGTTTGAAACTCTTTGGGTAGTAATTTTCTAGGGGAAAACTTAAACATTAATAATAACTTGGAAAAGATTAATAAATTAAAAAGATTCATAATTAAAAAGATTCATAGAAAACTTCACAAAATTTGCTTCTCTAGTCTTTAAACTTCTTACAAAAGATTGTGATTTTGTTTGGAATTTGGATTGCTAGAAGGCATTTGAATCATTGAAACAAAAAATTACTAAAGCACTAATCTTTAGAGGGCCTAATTGGTCTCTTTCTTTTCTTATTTCAATTGATGCTTTAGATATAACCACAGGAGTTGTATTGGGACAAAAATTACTTAACTCCTTATGTTATTTATTATACAAGTAAAAATTTGACTCGTGCAGAGTTAATTTATATAGTAAAAGAAAAGGAGTTTTAAGGTCTTGTTCATGCCATCAATAAGTTTCAACATTATATTACTCGCTATTAAATTTTCATTCATACAGATCAATATTCTATTATATATTTAATGAACAAACAGACAATTAGTGGAAGGATTACTAGATGGTTGTTATTATTACAAAAATTCAATATTACCATTCTAGATAGGCCAAGAAAGGAAAAAACAATAGCATATTTCCTTTCTAGGATGTAGAATGATAATTTTGATACTCAGGATAATTTTTATGGTGAATATGTCTTTATAGTGTCTACTAAAACTCCTTGGTTTGCAAATATTGCTAACTATTTAGTTACAAGAAAGTTCCCCCCACAATTATCGATAAAAGAAAGACAAAAAACTATCAAAACTAGTGCACCTTACTCATGGATAGTTGGAGAATTGTATCGAAATGTACCTGATGTGATCATTCATAGATGTGTTGGAGAGGATGAAGTACCATATATATTAAAAAATTTCCATGATGAACCATGTGGATGACACTTCCATAATAAAAGGAATGCATACAAAATCCTTCTTTTGGGATATTACTAGCCTTCTCTTTTTAGAGATGCCAAGGAATATTTTAAAAGATGTGACAAATGCCAAAGAATGGGAAAGCTCATTCCATCAAATGAGTTGCCTATACATAGGTACTAATAGAGTATTTTGAAAAATGGGCTTTATATTTTGTAGGTCTAATCGACCCTCCATCTAAACAAAACAAATATATTCTTTTTTGTACATATTATATCACAAAATGGATAGAACCTACGCCAATTCCTTTTGCTACTAAAAATGTTGTAGTTACATTTATTTTTGAGGATATTTTCACTTGTTTTGGTGTCCCAAGGGAAATTTTGACAGATGAAGGTGCTCAATTCACATCCAAGTTGTTAGGAAACTAGCTCACATAAATATTGAAAAGATAGATCAACACCATAGAATTTAGCCTCTGCGAGGGGGCAACCTCCTTTATATTACAAAAATGAAAAATTCTTGGATGATACAAATGAGTTAACCTCCCTTCTATATATAGGATTCTAAGGGGTCACAATGTAATCAAGCTGACCTAATAGTAATACCATAAGGGCACAACAATAACAATAGTGGGTTTCAATGGGGCACAATAATAAAAATAAGGGATACAGTGACAATAGTAATGGGGGAATCACTAGTATTATAGGGACCTAATATGCCCCTCTCCTTTCGAAAAGCGTTGTCCTCAATACTTGAGTAGTTCTGGATGCTTCTGTATAAAATTATCATCCTCCCTTGTGGAATATTTATCGGATAAGTTCTTCCACTTGATGAGATACTCTGAAATTGATTGATTTCGTAATTGTTGAGTTCTTGTTTCTATGACTTCTTGCAGTTCCAATATGATTTTTCCTTCCTCATCAAGTTCTAGAAATATTGTTTGAATTGGGAGCTTGTCACCTATAACCTTCTTTAAACATGAAACATGGAAAACTAGGTGCACTCGGGAAGCTGCACGAAGCTCCAATTTGTATGTCATAGGATCAATCTTTTGCAACACCTTGTATGAACCATAATACTTTGGTGATAATTTATTATCCTTCTTAGCCTTCTTGAGGGACATTTGCTTATATGGTTGTAGCCATAGGAATACCCAATCACCTACATCAAAACTCCTTTCACTGCGATGTTGATCTGCCTGTTGTTTCATTCTATTTTGTGCCAATGTGAGGTTATCCTTTAAGAGTTGGAGAACTTGTTGTTGATGCTCGATGTGAAGTTCCACTGCTTGAACCTTAGAATTTTCTCTTAAATATGATGTTATGGATGGTGGATGATATCCATAAACTGCCATAAATGGGGTAATTTTTGCTATAGTATGGAAGGAAGTGTTATACCACCATTCAGCTAGAGGCAACCATTTTACCCATTGTCTCTGTTTATCAGATACAAAGAAATGAGGATATACTTCCAAACATTTGTTTACTATCTCATTTTTCCCATCAGATTGACGATGATAAGATGAGCTATGAGCTAACTGAGTACCGAGACAAGAAAATAATTATGTCCAAAAATTTCTAGTGAAAATGGGATCTCTATCTCTTACAATAATCTTTGGGTTTCCATGTAGCTTTTGAATTGTTTCCATAAATGCAGTTGAAACTGTACTAGCTTTAAATGGATGTGATAATGCACAAAAGTGTGCATACTTGGTAAGTTTGTCAACTACCACCATGATGACACTCTTTCCCTCAGACTTGGGTAAACCTATGATAAAATCCATTGAAACCTCCTCCCAACGTTGGCTTG
>APFE031190882.1:73903-93031 GCA_000404065.3 Pinus taeda | reverse complement strand
TTTGGAATCCAACTTAGAGCACTTAGCAGCTAGAATCCAAACATATGCAATTGAGCCAAAAACTTTGAGGTGATTGATCTTCGGCTTACGACCAGACCAAACCTCTTTGGGAGTCTTCCCTTTAACAGCCTGAGTAGGTGATCGGTTAAGAAGATAAACAGCAGTAAAGACTGCTTCAGCCCAGAATTTGTTTGGAACATTCTTGTGTTGTAACATAGAGCGAGCCATTTCAACAACCGTGCGGTTGCGGTGCTCAACAACACTGTTCTGCTGGGGAGTGTACGGAGTAGTGAACTGGCGTTTTATGCCATGAGTATCACAAAAGTTTGAAAAAGCATAAGAACAAAATTCCCCCCCATTATCTGTCCTAAGAGTCATGATATTACAGCCAGACTCTTTTTCAACTAAGGTTTTAAACTTCTGAAAGATACTAAATGCATCAGATTTATATTTGAGAAAATATGCCCACATTTTTCTGCTGAAATCATCGACAATAAGCAAAAAATATTTGCAAGTAGTGATAAAAGATGTATTCATAGGACCATAAATATCAACATGAATTAACTGAAGTACCTTAGATGCGCGCCAAGATTCTCCATTCGTGAATGAAGACCGATGTTGTTTGCCAGATTGACAAGCGCCACATCGCCCAACTGCTGAGTCTGAATGTCAGGTAATCCTGACACAAGTCCATCCCTAGAAAGCTGAGAGAGATACTGCATGTTGAGGTGCCCATATCGCTGATGCCATAGAGTGCTGATGGGAGAAACACGAGCTGCTAGAGCCACTTCTGGAAAATCACCAGTGTCAAGAAGCCTGTATAAACCATGATCTTCTAGGCCAACAAAAACTGTAAGGCTAGTCTCCCTATCGATAATAGAGCATTTGTGCGCACTGAATACTACATCAAGATAAGGGGAGTTCCTCATAATCTGACTGACAGACAACATATTAATTTCCATCCCAGGAACATAGTACACATTCAGGAAGATAAGTGTGCGTCCACCAGACTGGATTTGAACTGTACCTCTGCCATCTACTGTGTATTTTTCACCTCCTCCAAATACCACAGAATCACTGAAAGGTGAGAAGTCAATAAACCAGTCACTCCTGTGAGAGAAATGGCGTGATGCACCAGAGTTAATGTACCAGGCAGATGATGGAATATGATCAGAAGACCTTTTAGCCATAAAAGCGTAAAAGGCAGAATCTGTCTGCTCGGAATGTTCTACAACATTTGCTGTTTGATGAAACCCTCCCTGTTTCTTCTGTTAAGAAGCAATTCTCTGTCGGCAATCTTTCTTCATGTGGCCAAACTTGTGATAGTAGTTACACTGCACATTTTTCTTCCTAGCAGGATCAAAAGACTGAGAAGAACCTTTCTGCTGAGAGAACTGAGATGACTGATATTTGGCAGCAAAGGCATTTTCTGAGGAGGCTGATGCTGCACCACTACCAAACTGTTGTTTCCATCGATCCTGCTGCATGAGTTTGGTGCATAACTCTGGAAACTTTAGATCAACATTAGTGGCAGTAATGTTTAGAGTTTCTATGAAATGCTCATAAGATTGTGGCAAACTTTTCAGAGTGATGACTACCATATCTTCTTCCTCCATGGTGCGACCAATGGCTTCGAGCTGATCTCGAATGTCTTTAATCTTGTTGAGATGTTCCTGTAAAGACATATGTTCGTCCATCATGATGGAGAACAACTGATTTTTGAGAAAGAATGCTCTGCTCTTGTCAGATGTCTCGTGAAGTTCCTTCAACTGTGCCAGATCTCAGCAGCTGTCTTGCAAGAATCTGTGTAACTGACATCAGCGACAGAGAGCTTGAGGAGCATAACTGCCTCTCGATTTCGATCATCAAACTTATCTTGATCGGTGCCAGCTGTACCAGGACGGAGCTCCTTTTTGAGAACGAGCTGGTCAAGACGCCTATATTCAAAAATGGTTAACATTCTCTGTTTCCAGATGTTGTAGTTTGTGCCATTGAAGCGTTGACTACCTTCCAGCATTAGATTTGTTAGTGAAGCCATCTGTCTGTTTCCCAAGAAAGTAATAAGGAGATCTGACTGATTTGGACAGAATCTTACAGATGTTACTTCTGGAAACTTGATCCCGGTGTAGTGAGAACTACTCAGCCAAGAAAAAGGAGGAGGAACCTGGCTCTATTTCAGCATAGGAACCTTCAATATTTCAGTCATAAGTATAGAATAATTCCAGCTGTACTAACTCAGAAATATGGTCCCAGAATGGCTGTAGCTGATCTTTTACTCTATTAATCTGTTCATAAATACACCAGCAACATTTATTCGGCCCTAGAGCATAGGATCACACCCTCCACACTAAGTGCTTATGAGTTTTGAATGCAGAGATGACTCAGCCAACAAATCAGCGAAATAATAGCTGAGAGAAAGGCCACAACTTGCAAGATTTTATGCGTTTGACCTTTGCCGTAAATAAAATATGTCAAGGCTCACAAATATACGCACGTATATTTCAAGCGGTGGCCCACGTATATGATACTGATATTTTAAAACTGGAAACGACAAGGCGGCAACAAAAAAATACTTTTACGAAAATCACAGATAAATAAATTTCGTATTGCGTGTGATAGTATTACCGGCTGCTGGGCAACAGTTGGAGTGCTGACGGGAAAAGAAATTAATGTATGATGAGTTTGCCGGGAATTGAAATCATAGATATACGCACCATTCACAACCTCTAAAGAAAAAAAACGGCAGAGGATTTGACTCTGTGCTTCAGCCGCAATCTGACCGCTAAATTCGTGAGCTGCTCCTGCTGAATCGAGGGCTGTTTTTGGCGTTGCTTGACTATGGCAAAAAAAATTTTCGATACGAGGATTTGACTCCGTGCTTTAGCCGCAATCTGACCGCTAAATTCGTGAGCTGCTCTTGCTGAATCGAGGGCTGTCGTTTGGCGTTGCCTGAATGTGGCAAAAAAAAAATTTCGATACGTGATAATGAAATCGTGCTGATAACGTGATTTCCTGATGCTGCTATCAAACACGGTCGCAAAAAAACGATATAAGAATCGCTTCCCTCCATGGGTTCTGTAACTGTTCTTAGCAGTAACTGAATTTGAGATGATCTTATCGTAACTGCTGGAGACCACAGTTAAAAACAAATTTTGTCCAGCAAAATGCCCAAAAAAAACGTGCCAAAGAAAAAACGCAGAGCCCTCGGCTCTCGTAATTCCACAAATCAAAGAATCCACTTTTGTATCGAGATAGACGACTGTAAGCTTTTATCACAGTGAGCAGAGCCGAAGCTAAGACTCAATGAAGGCTATCTGGCTTATAGAGGGCTCGACCTTAGAAGGGATTGACAGAAAGAACAGAAGAGATTAGGATGCAGAGAGAATCACTGCTCAAGAAATCTCTTTTTTTGGCTCTGATACCATAAAACAGTGCGAAACACGCATATGGATTTCCAAATGAATTCAATGAATTGATTGAGCAACAATACTCAATAATAATACAAAGATATTTACAAAGATAGAAACATCAAGTTTCTATGTAAAGAATCAGTTTCATCTAAGAAACTGCTAAAAGAATAAACTTAGCAACAGCTAAAAGAGTGAGCATTAAACTAAAATAGAAATATTCTAATACTAATAACCTAACTTTTGGTGACAAGTCCACCAAGCTAGCTCATAAATGAAATAACAAGCCTCTTAAGAGGTCAAATGATAAATAATACATGTCATTGGTGTGAAAAATTGGAAACCCGATTCCTATTGCAGCAACTGGAAATAATTTTCCTAATTGTTAAATTATTTTTTAACAATTTATTTACTGTTTGCTACAGCGAATACTGAATCAATCACACTGCAACCTACACAAATAAAACTGCGGAAGAATAAACGCTGGAAGAAATGCTGGCACACACATAAATTTACACAGTTATTTTTGGACCAATGTCCCCGAAAAAACCGAAATTGGGAAAACCAGTGTAGCAACTGAGGGTTTTATTATTAAGCAGCAGTGAAATAATCTGAGTACAATTGGATGCCCAAAATTGCAATCCTACAGAGAAATACTGGCAAGAATCTGGAGAGGAATTTTCCTCACCCCACAAGCAATCTCTCGGCATAACCTATCTTCAGAATTTCTGCTTTCTGAGGCATTGCGTCAGCCTCTGCGTTGCTGGCTGGATGGCTTGCCTTTTGCTGGGTTTTGATGAAGTTGTTTTGCCCTCTGTTGACCAAAAAGGCGCTTCTCCGGCACTCTAGGACTCCTTCCCAGCCTCTGGAACTGAAAACATCAATCTCTCCTAGCAAATCGACTTTTCCTCTAGAGGCTACTGCGCAACTTTACGTCAACCTCTATGTGGCTCACTTGCCTCTCTGCAAATGCACTCACCGGATATGGAATCCTTCCCCTGGCTTCACTGTCTCTGCCCCTCTCTCACTACTTCGATCTCACTGGCTCTCTATCCGGCAACTGACTGTTGCTACTCTGGAAATTGATCTGCTCATGAAATCAAACTGCTCAAGTGATTTCTCCAAGCCTCATCGACTTCTTCTTATAATCCTCTGTTGAGACTTCAACGATCAAGACTAGATCTTAATCGATGACTATGATTAACTTGAAGTCGATCCGTGTGAGTTTCTAGAACATTCACATCCTAAATTAATTATGATTAATTAGTCATATTCCCTAAGTTTAAACTCAATAAATATTTAAAAACTGACTAATTATCTAATTAAGTCATTTCTAGGCAAAATTTCTAGAAAGGATTTCTAGGTTGTGGAGATCTAATGCTATGTCACAAGGTTCATTGAACTTTAACCTTGAGGTTCGAATTTTGGCGAACCTTAAATTTTTTTTGAGGTTTGGCGAACCTCATTGAACCTCGTAGCCATTGACCAATTCCATAGATCAAAACTCATAATTTCATGTCACAACTCAGGCTTGTTATTTATCCTTGCAGTTTCCATGTTCGTGATAGCATTTTTGATGTTTACTGATGTTGATTTCTTACTATTTTATCATATAATTCATTCTATATATATATATGTATATATGTACGAACCTAATGGCGAACCTCATCAAAAAAATCGAAATCAAACTGAACCTAATCATTGTCGAACCCGAACTGAAACCCGAACCATGTGACATTGATCTCATGTATTCTAGCCTCTCCAGAAAATTTCGAGGCTAGAACACATCCGATGCGACAAAAACTAACACTGCCTCTTAGCGATGAATGTGTTCTAGTGTTGTCGCTTCCTATAGCAACACCCTGTCTCTACATCATCTCCTGTTACGTTGCTGATGTTACGCTGCTATTGCCCACCAACTACTGCGCAACTCTGATATACGCTGCATTTGTGTTGTTGCTGACTCTGCAAAACTGCTGCCAACACTGCATTTGCATTGCAACTCCCTCTCCATCTGTTGCTGCTACAACTGCAACATGTTCTTTATTAGAAACCGGAGAACCCACAGTAAAAACCATTATTTCTGTCAACGTTTCAAATCCCAAAAGGGATCCATCATCAGGACAACTATTGAGTGTTGATAGAAGAAGAGCGTGATAGGGAGATATAAATAGTTATGAGGAAAGCTGTTTTGATTTAAGGGAAAAATGAAAGTCGGCTGTTTAATAATTAATAATATCAAAATATTTAATTTAGTCTATTTATTATTTATTTTATTTATTGTTTAATTATTATTATTTTAGGTTTGTTTTAGTTTTAATTATATAATATCAATTTCTGATGATAAATTAATATTAATAATAAATAGTAAAGGTTTCTTAGTAAAATACTTTCTCTCTTAATAATTAACAATTTTTTTCTCTTTCTTAATAATAATCTTGCATATAATAAGTTGAAATGATTTATAATAATAGTATCTTGTAGTTAAATTTATTAATAAACTAAATTTTTTGATAATAACAATTAATGATAAAAATAAGAAGAATAATAATAAATAGTAAGTATTATAATTGTTATAAATAATTATTGTTAATAGTTTTTAATAAATAATAAAAATAGTAATAATTATTAAAGTGGATGTAATACTAAATATTAAATATTAATACATAATGAGTTAATTTATCAAAATTAATGAGATTTTAAATTAATTTGAATATTAATTAGATTATCTTAAGGGTTACTTGTTATTCTTAATTTTTTTGAATTATGATAAATCTATAGTTATAATCTATAAATAATAATTAATGATACATTAATAATAATTAATAATAATTAATTTAATAAATCATAAGTAGCTAATTTTATAAGGATATTAATTAATACATGAGACTAAATAGTCTAATTAATAGCTAATACAAATTATGAATTATCTACTAAAA
Organism: Pinus taeda; assembly: GCA_000404065.3. NCBI lineage: Eukaryota > Viridiplantae > Streptophyta > Pinopsida > Pinales > Pinaceae > Pinus > Pinus taeda. Next base: position 86,685 of record APFE031190882.1, on the reverse strand, counting down.
TATTATTAATTTAGTAGATTAATAATTATTATATTTGAATATTAATTATTAATGCCTTGAGTTTGAGTAAAAAGGAAATACCTACTGAGGGCAAACCTAGGAAGCATTGGAGGTCATAATTTCTCTGATTAAGGGAAACCAGCTACTACTGTCTCGATGCCATTGTCCCTATTGAGATTATGCGGATGTTTCATAATCTCAAGAGCCTCTAATTTTTCGCCTATGATGATGTTCTTCTCTTGCGATAATTGAGGCATTTTCTACACAGAGATGGTGCCTAGTTTTAGAGGAGTGCTCTGCCAAGGACGAGGTACGAGATCTATCATTCCTAATATTTGCTACATGTTCTTTCAGTCTAGTTTGCAACGAACAACCTGTTTCACCAATGTAACTTTCCCCACATGAGCAATCTATTTTATAAACTCCTTTAAGTTGGTGTCTATCAAAATAATCCTTGATAGACCTCATACTATGTCTAATAGTTCTGGGAGCCGAGAACTGAGTGATTATGTCCTTCATTCTCAAGATTCTTGCAATCTTGTCTATAACACCTTGAATATAAGGTAGAAACACTTTCCCACCCTGAGGTTGGTCTTAAGCTTTCAGCTCATGAGATAACACCCTTCTTTCAGCCCTTTCTATAGCCATCCTAATTTCTTTTTCTTTGTAGCCTATACTTTTAAAAATTGATACTAAGTGCTTCTTTTCTTCATCTAAATGATCAGAATCAGATATTCTAAGAGCTCTGATAGCCAAAGTGTTCAAAACACCAAACTCTTGGGATGGATGATGGTGGGAGTCTACATGGAGGTAGTTCTCTGTGTGGGTTGACTTCCTAAAAACCTTATGCCCTAAGGAGCCATCCTCTTTTCTAATGATAAGAACGTCTAAAAATGGGATCATCATGTTTTCTTCCACCTCCATGGTGAATTTTATTTTAGGGGAGATAGAGTTAAGGTGAATGAAAAATTTTTCAAGCTTCGTTTTTCCATGAGTCCGTTTTATGTTTGTGTCATCTACGAATCGTTTCCACCAAGCTGGTTTCAAAGGGTATGAATCAAGGGCCTTCTTTTCAAAATATTCCATGTAAAGGTTGGCCACAATTGGCGAGAGGGGTGATCCCATTGCCACTCCAGAAGTTTGCTCATAGTATTCACCTTGGAAGGTGAAAACAATGGATTGTAAACAAATCTCAGCTAGTCTCGCTGTTTGGGGATCAGTAACATCTTTTATAACCTGAATGGCTTCATCAAGAGGAATCTTGGTGAATAGGGAAACTACGTCAAAGCTCACCAGGATGTCATCCTAGTTCATCCTTTCATCTTTGATAAGCTTCACAAAGTCATGAAAGTCTTTAATGAAAGAATCAGTGTTCCCGACAAGGGGCCTAAGAATCCTAGAAACATATTTAGCGAGTTCATAGGTTGGGGAGCCAATGGTATTAACCATTGGTCTAAGAGAAACTCCTTTATGGATTTTAGGTAAACCATAAATTCTTGGGATAGTCTCACAAGAAGGGGTTAGCTTTTTCTTTAATTTTTCCTCGAGGTTGGATTCTGAAATGGTCTTTTTTACCTCTCTCATGATTTTGGGAATGGGATTTTTGCTAAGTTTTTTATAACTACCATAGGCTAGGTGTTCATTCATTTTACAGACATAGTCATCTTCGTCTAAGATTACTGCTGCCCCACCCTTATCAGCCTTAAGGACTACAATTTTATCATTATTTCGAAGGGCCTTAAGAGCAAGAAGTTCTTCTTTCCTTAAATTAATTTTGGGAGTTTTCGATTTTCTCATAATGAGGGAAATTTCTTGCCTTAGGGTTTCCTTATCTTCAAGAGGAAGGTTATTGATTCCATCCTCTATACAACAGATGATATTTTCAACAGGTATGTTTTTAGGAGCAACTGCAAACCCCAATATTTCGTTGAGAACACTCATGACATCTAGACCTAATTTTTGAGAAGATAAATTAAACACTTTATTTCTGGGTTTTATATCCTTTGAAGAATTTTGGTTTTTGCCCAAATGACTGCTTTTATTATGTTTAGTTTTAAAATTGCTAGCTCTACTAATTTCACTAGTATTCTTAAGTCCTGTAGATCGGAAGCTTGGATCTTGATGACTGCCTACGATTTGTTGTTTATTATTGATGCTTCGGCTATTCATGTTTTCCAGTTCAATACAATCTTCCTTTTCCCTATCGCATATTTTAGACTCACTGGCCTTGTTAAACGAAGAAATAATTTTGTTATTGACCTGTTTTAGGCCACTTACGTTGTACATCGTATCACTGCCCATGTTTATTAAATTATCAATGATGCTGCTAACACTCGGGGCTTCAATTCTAACCAATTTTGTTTCATAGGTCTCATCGTTTGATGTTTTCAATTGATTATTTGTTGTTCTGTCAGTTATTACATCTACGGTGTTGATGATTTCCCTGGCCAGCGAATCGCTGCCCATGCTTCTTACGCTACTATTCAGTGTTTCAATGTTTACACAATCTGTTTTATTGGCTAAATCGTTTGATGCTACTGATTTATTGCTTACTGTATTAACCATTTCAATGTTTACCGAAACCGTTTTATTGGCTAACTCGCTGGATGCTACCGATTTATTGCTTACTGTATTGACCGCTATTCCATCCCTGGTGTTGATGTTTTCCATGTCCTGCATTTCAACTAGGGAAACCGTGCCAAAAGTGTATTCCAAACCTGCGTTATCTAAACCCGTTTTCTTGGTATTAACGTTGTTTGAACCTGCGCTATCTAAACATGAGATATGCGTGGTAACAGCATCGCTGTTTAAGCTGCTGTCTAACTCATGCCATGAACACCTGTCGCTGCTTACGTTATGAGCAGATTCAGCGCTTACCTTCTCTCCATTCGTTTGGACATCCACTTGCTCAGTTATGCCTCCATTTAACCTTACGATTGACTGAATCAAATTGTTTTCTAGATAGTCAGGTCTTCTACTTGAATTATCTTCGCTGCTTTTGTAATATGATCTGCTTAATAATTTGGATAGTTTCTTGCATTGTATGGCTAGAGCAATATGTCCTTCATTACTGGCTTTTAGAGCAGCTCTGACATCAATTACAGACCACAAATCCTTGTTGATGTTGTTGGCTAGTTTTAGGTGTGTTGAGAGTGCTGAGCATCCAAGATTATCCAAAGAAACCTTGACCCTCTTAATTTCTGCCCGAATTAGAGTAATGCTTAATTGAAAAAATGCTTTGTTGTTAAATTCGTTATGTAATCTATGGTTAGTCTACGCAAAAGAAGGAATGAGATTATTGTCACGACAACTTTTAAGAGATTGAAGGTCTGCAGCTCTTCTTGCTATCTTCACCCTAAATTTTTCGAGTAAAATGATTTCACTCCATGTATCCCTTCCACATAGGGAAATGATTCTGGATTCAAATCTCAAATTTGGCACAACAATTGATGATTGATTGCCTATAAAACACTCTCATGGTGGAGGACAACAATAATTATACAAACGTAATACCTAAATTTTCAAACATAAGGAATATAGATACATAAACATTGTATTCCCTAAAAAAAAATTGAAAACTTTTCCTATAATATAATTTGATACAAAAATAAAGCCTAATTTTTCAGACATAAAGACTATAGATACATGAATCAAAATCATTGAAACAGGATAAAGATAAAATAACTCTTTTTATTTTATTTTTGGCACAACACACTGACAATTGGTTATTTTTATTTGTGGAAAATTCATTAGAAATTTATGCCTTTAAATAGGTTACATTGTAGAAGAATACCATGGTAAAAAACCATGGGTTGTGAAAACGGTGAGTGATTTTTTATTTTTATTTTTATTTTATAGGCTAGATTAGAGAAGAATACCAGCAGACAAAACCATGGGTTGGGAAAATCATGAGTCAAAATCATTCATAAGGGTAAATTCATTATTTTATTTTAATTAATAATTTTTTTTATTCTATTTTATTTTATATTAATTCTTGTTTTATTATTCATTTTTATGTAATTTATCTAGTTAAGTGTTCTGTTAATAATTAATACATAGTTTTATAATTAATTTAACTTAATTTAATTTTGTTTATTAAATTAAATAGTTTTTTCTTTATGAATTTAATGAGCCAAAATGTTAAAATTATTTTCTCTTGTAGACTATATATATATATATATATATATATATATATATATATATATATATATATATATATATATATATAATTTGACGAAGTCAAAAATGTTTAACAGGATAGGACAAGATTGGACAGGGATTACAGAGTTGGTGTAATAAACTCATAGAGATTATTCATTGCCTGTTTCCTTTCCAACTATGGTATATATTATGGGTGTAAACATGTATAAAATTTGAAGTTATAGCACCAATTTCAATATTAAAACACTTAAAACAAAGTTTAGCTACTCTTTACAACTTATATATATATATATATATATATTATATTAATACTTATTAATTATAATATATATATACATATACATATTACTCTTGAAAAGCATTGATGATTAAATTAACTGGTTGAGTCCTCGTTGTTAAAGTGCCTTTGTTATTGAGAGGTCATTGGTTCAATTCTCTCGACACTCTGTGGGTCAAGCTCCATGGTTGAGCTGACAAGAACTGATCTCTTTGGGTGGATCTGCTTGGTACAAATATTTTGTGGATGTAGTGGTCACCAATCTCCAGGATCCGTGAACCACATAGCAAAAAAAATCTACTCTTTGAAACTTATATATATGGTTTTGAGTTTCAATTATGATACAGGTGACATTTTAAATATGTATTAAATTTATCAATCTCCTAAAACTTTTCGCTTTGCAGTCCTGAGCTCCCCCTTGATTTGATTCGGCTACCCTACTGGTTGCCGCAAGCCTAGCCATGCTAGCATGGTCAGTGTCTCTGTTGCTGCTCCTCCCACTCTTTGTGTTCAACTCTTCCTTTTTCAGCGCTTTGTTGCTTCCTTGCGTTCTTCTTCCATTCAACCCCTGGCCTGTTGGGCCTTGATCTGGTCGGGTGGTCAACCATGACCAATCCAGCCTCCGCTATCCTTGCTCAACCAGGAGATCGCTAATTTTAGTTTAGTGGTCACAAATGGCTTGAAGTTTCAGAAGGCTTCATCATCTCATTTCATCAATAATCTTGATGGGATCTCTATTACACAAGCCATAATTCACACTCTTTAGGTGGTAGATCAACGACTTATTGGTTAATTCATGGCATTGTGGACCTCCCCTAGAACTGTGCGTTAATGGGTATTGAACAACTAGAAGCCTCTTATCAATGGAGAAGTCAATTTGTCCTTCTGCAACAAGGGCCTCTTGACCTTCTTTGAGAAAAAATCAAATTAGGACAAAATCTTTCGAAGTGGCCCATATTTTATGGGTGCGCAAGGAATTTACTTGGATCGATGGAGTCTTAATTTCAATCCAGACTACGATGTACCCTTCGTTGTGCTGGTTTGGGTAAAGTTGACCTTTCTTCCTCTTCAATGTTGGAATGACACGACCTTAAGAAAGATTGGTAACACCCTAAGGAAATATGTTGATTACACTTAGCCGCGTGATGGACTTTTTCCTGTGCTAGAATTTCTGTAGAGGTAGATTTGGAGAAGGGTTTTCCCGTTGCAATCATTTTAAGCCTTAGATAGTTGGTCGCACAATCAAGAGGTGGAATACGGTCCTCTTCCTTTTAAATGCAAGATTTTCCATGCCTATGGTCACTTTGCCAGAAATTGCCCTAAGAAACCAAAGGAACCTAAAAAGAAAGGAGTATCGAGCAATCAATGGCAACAGGACAAAAGAAGGAAGGGTCCTCAAAAGAAACAACCTCCCTCCTCCCAACAATAGAAGTAAGCTCCCTCAAAAGAACCTGGGCCATCCTCTCCCAAGCTCAATTTTGCTGAGATTAGGGAAGGCATGAGCAAATATATCTCTCAAGGAAACACTGGTAATAGATTTGATGCTTTGGCCAACGAAATAGAAGAAGGGGAGATCTCACATTCAGATCTTCCAAATCCATATCTGCCCGCCAATCAAAATTCTCCCCAAGGCTTGATAGAGGGGCATCTCTACAACAAGATCCAAGGAAGATTCTAAACCTACTCAAGGTGATTCTTCAAAAGAAGAGGAAGACTTCCTGTCACTTAGAGATGGCACAGCTGGGGCCCCTTTTGCTAGATCACCAAATGAGAAATATAAAGCGAACAAAGCCATAGAGGAGTGTCATACCTGTCAGTCTAGAAGGAAAACTAACAAATAAATAAGGATAGAGCAAACCGAAAAAGGAAAAAGAACTAGGACATCAACCCACTCTTAAACATATCCAAATGGGAGAAGTAGGAAGCAAAGGAACCAAAAGAAGCATAGGCATAGCCCTGTGCAGGGTCCCCCCTCTCCAAAAGTAAATAATGATGGTTCTCTCCTCGAATTGTAGGGGATTGGGGTCTGAAAAAAGGAGATCAAAAGCCAAGTCTCTAATAAAAAAAGAAAGGTCCTCTATCGTCATTCTCCAGAAGACTAAATTAGATGAACATGAAATATTAGCACATCAATTTCAAATGTGGTATGCAGTGGAATCTCCTAGTCACCACAAGAGGGGTTTCAGGAGGCCTCTGTACCCTCTCGAACCCATCTCAGGTTCGCCTCATCAACTCCTTATCAAATGTTCATTGGATTGTAGCTTTGTTCCTTGATATTACTTCAAATCAGGTATGCTTGATGGTCAATGCTTACATGCCTGTTCATTTTAGAGAAAAACATGATTGTTGGGCCTCTCTCCACAAACTTGTTAACATTGAATTTGGGGATTTTTGTATTCTTGGGGGACTTCAATACTCCCCTAAATAGCTAGCAGAAAAAGGGGGAATCGTCTTTCAGAGACCCCTTTCAAGAGAAAATGGAGGATTTTATGTCACTGGCTAAATCGTTGGACATTAAACTATTTGGATTCAAATATACCTATAATAATAGGCATGTAGGCCCCAACCATATAGCCGCTAGATTAGATTGATTCCTTATTTTTGATGACTTTCTCTGCTGCAATATCTCCATAAAATCCTCCATTCTCCCTTGGAATGGTTCTGACCATCGCCCAATTAGACTTGATCCTTAAAAACTATAATAGACATAGAGCAATTCATGATATGGAGAATACTTCCAGTCACCTTCATACTGCCTTGGAAAAAGAACCAATAATAGGGGAAATGACGAGAGAGGATAAGATTTTGTTTGATAAATATCATGCGTTGCTGAAAGAGGAATAATATTGAAGACTAAAGTCTCAATGTGTGTGGCTCCAAGTAGGGGACATAAATACCAAATATTTTCATAAATAAGCAAAAAAACATGGAAAGGAAAAAAAAACAATCCAGGAAATCATGAAAAATGGTGTAAAAGTTGGCAACTTTCATCGAATCAAGGGAGAAGCAATTGCTTTCTTAAGTAACCTCTACTCCCAACGTGAGCCCTCGTTTCAAGAATCTGAAAATTATATGTTGGAGCACACTTTGCATCTCATCAATGAAGGCATGAATAAACAATTAACACTCCCTCCAATGGAAGAGATCTACTGAATCATATTTTCCTTCAATCCAGACAAGGCTCCTAGTCGGAATGGGTTCTCATCCCCTTTCTATCAGCATGTCTAGGATCTCATTAAGTGGGACTTATGCATAATGATAAGTTACTCTTTGAAGAATGGTTGCATGGGGGATGGATCACTTTGTATTTCCTTGCCTTAGTTCCCAAAGAAATCAATCCCTTCTCCTACCACAAATTTCGGCCCATATCCTTGTGCAGTGTCTCCTATAAATTATTATTAAACTTTTTGCTGAAAGATTAGAAAAGCTCTTCCTAGTTGTTATTTATAAAAATCAAGGAGGTTTTGTTCCCGAGCGACAAACCTTTGATAACATTATTCTTGTCTAGGAAGTGATCTTCTCTAGCAAAGGGAGGGGACAAGGGAATGGCCATTAAACTAGATATGGCCAATGCCTTTGACAAAGTAAGGCACAATTTCCTTTTTAAAGTATTGAGTAGACTGGGATTTGACGACACTTTTATTCAATGGATTTCTATTTGCATCAATTCTCCTTTTTATCCCCTAGTAAATGACAGAGTTACTATATATTTGACGACACTTTTATTCAATGGATTTCTATTTGCATCAATTCTCCTTTTTCTCCCCTAGTAAATGATAGAGTTACTATATTTTTCCTTGTTTCTCGTGGTCTTCATCAAGGTTGTCCTTTATCTCCGTTTCTCTACATTCTGGTAGCTGACACCTTGAGCAAAAGACTTGAATATGAACGCATCTCGGGTCGCCTTCTTGGTCTCAGATTCACTCCATCCATTAAAAGTGCCAACTATTCCCAATTTTCCGATGACACTATTCTCCTTGGGGGAGCCTCAATGACCATTCCACAAAGGTTTAAATTGGTCCTAGATCACTTCCTTGCAACCACAAGAGGTCTAGCCAACTCAGCCAAGTTGCAGATTTACTTGTGGAACATTACGGTGCTCAAGCGTCTCCAAATTGGTGCTATCTTTAGCTTCAACTTAGTTAAGATTGGAAAGATTTCAAATATCTTGGGATCCCCATTTGATTAAAATCTCTTTGTCCTTAGGCATGACTTTTTGTCCTCTCGAAGATAAAAACAAACTTGAATCTCGGGGCGCTCGATGGCTCACATTAGTTGGCCGCATAGTTTTCATTAAATATGTTCTATTATCCATCCCCCTGTACCACTTCTCTACTCTGCTGGCGCCTAAATATATCTTGCATGCTTTGGGGAAGGTTATTAAGAAGTTTCTTTGGGAAGGAAGCAAAGTCTCTTCTAAAAAATTCCACTTGATCAATTGGAATATTATTCGAGCCCCTAGAGATCACGAAGGTTTGGGGATTAGGGACCCTGCCCTGATGAATCAGGGAATGGGAGCCAAGCTAGCCTAGAAAATGAAGACAAATAAGGACTCCTAGTGGGTCAAATTATTTCTAGTAAATATTCGTGATGCAGCTCTGGAAACAGAATTGAACCTCCCTCCTCTCTGAGAACCCACTCTCCTGCTTGGAGACTCATCTTTGCCTCATTTGAATTGATTAATAACCATCTTAGTTGGACCCAGTGTAATGGTTCTAATATCAACTTATGGTTTGACTCGATCTTGAATCGCCATCCTCTCTATGAATATGAAACTCTCAAGCCATTGCAGCATCATCTTTCAAATATGGGGATCTCAACGCTAGCCCAAATAAGTAATTGGAATAGTGCATGCTTCTAGTATGGATGGTGTCTGGATGACATCCCCTACAACCTTAACAACCTCGCAGGTATGCTCAAAGTTAGATTGTCTAGTTGTGCTCCAACATACCATCAAATGGAAGATAAGTTGGGCTTGAAATCCCATGTGTATACAATGAAAGCAGGTTATGAAGAATTATTGTTCTCTTAGCAAATCCCTCCAAAATATTCTATTTGGAGAAAGCTCTGGTTAAATAATGCCATACCCAAAATTAGTTCTTTCTATTGGATCCTTCTCCACAAGAAAATTCTAACCTCTGAAAATCTCAAAAAGAGAGGGATAAGTGGAACATTGTGTTGCCATCTTTGCTTCCTGCGGGAAGAATCAATCCCCCACTTATTTTTATCATGTCCCTTTTCTCTTCAAGTTTGGGAAGCTGTTGTGGGTCCCTTATTCGTCCGCTTGAATATGCTTAATGATATCTCTAATCTCATTACAAGCTCGCATAAAAATTATGTTTGAACTTTTCAAGCAACCCTGGTTTTAAATGGATCTAGACTTTTCTTTTGAAGTTCATCTGTTGGCAAATTTGGCATTCTAGAAACAGTGTGATCTTCAAAAATGTCCTAATCCCTCCCAGCATTATTGTTGCTAAAGATCTCTCTTTATGTGGGGAAACGAATAGAATGAAATTAAAAGATCGAGACCCACTTTTGGATTGCTAGGAAAGAAAATGGATGGATTTTCTTGTGGATCCATTGGCCTTCTTTTGCTCTCCCAAATAATCTAGCTAATATGAACTAGAAGCCTCGTCTTTCAGATGAAAAATTTAATGACTAGCGAATGAGGCAAAACAAATGGATCATTTTCTTTGATGGAGCCTCGAAAAAGAATCCAGGAGTGGTAGGAGGGGGAGGGATCCCGATGGAGATCCGAAAACAAAGTTCACTTGGAGACTCGGTCAAAGAATAAATAATCTCGCTGAGATGTATGGACTCTTCGTAGGCCTCCCAACTGGCGAAAGATCATAACATCTCTTCTATTGACCTTGGGGGCTCCAACTGGAAGAGGGTCAATGTGATGTCAAGGCTCCCTCAGATGGAAGGTTATTCTATGATATTTCAAATGAGACTCTGAGTCCCCCTATCAATAGAAAAGATGAATGGATAATGGCTTGAATTAATTTGATCAAATTATATGGCAAGGATAGAGGTCATAGCCCTCCCTTCATGCCTTCAAAGCTGGCTCCTTTGGAATATCTCTCGAGGCTCACTCATCTACATGTCCTGTCACATGAGGTGGCAGGCTTCATGGATGTAGCAAGGGGAGAATTTATACCAGACATGAGCTACAACCAATATTTGGACTTCTATTCTCTCTTCTATCTGTGTTCATACCAGGTGGGATGGACAACATATGGGTTATACATGGGAATTTGGTGTCGGCAACATTCCTTGAATCACGGGAACCCCTTGAATTACAAACAACATTCATGGAGGTCGATATCAGGAATAAGTTACAAAATTTGGACCATAACTATTCATATGGGAATGCTTGCGGCCAACGCTCTATGTGGTGGTTTCTCTAGTCCTTTAATTCAGGTTTTGTGCTTCTCTTTTTAGCTAGTTGGAATCCTCACTGGACTTGCTTCCCCCTTTAGATCAGACAGGGGTTTCCCCTGCTCTTAGTAAACTCTTGGCTCTTCTTCATTTGTGCAAAACATGGGCTCAATTCGTCCAAGAACGCAACGGAGAAATCAAATTTTTTTAGGGAAAAAGTTTAGGCAGTGTCAATAGTAATTGCAAAGGCTCACAATTTTGTTCGACCATGTTCTCTGTCGCCTTGCGTGCTCAGTGAAGTAGCTCCAACGAAAAGAAGGGATCTCGTCAAGGATTTCTGGTCCTTTTGTCATCATTCACAATTGGGTCAACTTCTTAGAGGTATCTTCGTTTTCTCTCTTGTTCTCTCATCGAGTGTTGTACTTCTCTGAGTCTTGCTGACCAGAAAGCCCTCACCTGGCACCTTTCATCTCCATATTCGAGCACTTTGGGATCGTGTAGAAATCTTGGCTTTAAGCTCACAATGGAAAATCAGGGAATCCCTTCTTTCATCTTTGCCTTTGACAACCTTACTCATTGTAACCTTTAACCACACTTATCAGTGGATAGGCAAGAGGAAATCAATGATCTCTGTCAACAAATCAGCCAAAGTGAGCGAAAATTCTATCTTTGATAAAGGAAGTTTAGATTCAACCAGTCAGAATTAACCAGCTAGAAGATGAGATGGACTGGATGTGCCGCCAACTTGTCGAACTGCAGGAATAGAGAAATTCAGAGGACAACAGAAGCACGGCCACTGGTGCCTAGGGGTGATTTTAGGGGCGAATGTTCGCCCTTTGGCAAAATTAAGTGGTTTTAAATTTTTAGTGGGCGAATATTCTGTATCATAGTACATTTTTACAAATCACCTCAAATAGCCCATCTTATTTTAAGGGAGAGGGTAAGAAAGATAAATATAGCCCTTGAAATTAGGAGTTACAACCTTCCATTGGCCCATTTTCAAGAATAGGTTTTATTTAAGTGAATCCTATGGGCCAAAGGCCCAAATACCATATTTATAAAAGAGGTATGGTAAATTAATAAAAATATAAATAAATGAGAGGTATGGTAAATAAATAAAGCATAATTAATAAAATATAAATAAATGAGAGGTATGGTAAATAAATAAAGCATTTTTTATATTTACTCCATAACACCTTATATACATGCAAGGGTGTAAACAAATAAAAATATAAGTAAAGTGGAGGTATGGTAAATAAATAAAACATCTTTTTATACTTACTCAAAAGGTATGGTAAATAAATAAAAATATAATAAACTAGACGCATGGTAAATAAATAAAACCTCTTTTTATATTGAGTCCATAACCCTTGTTCTATTTATGAAGGCTCAAGAAAGAGGTTTTATTTAAGTCAATCCTATGGGCCAAATACCATATTTGTAAAAGAGGTATGGTAAATTAATAAAAATATAAATAAGTGAGAGGTATGGTAAACAAATAAAACATTTTTTATACTTACTCCATAAGTCACCTTGTATTTATGAATGGTATGGTAAATTAATAAAAATATAAATAAATGAGAGGTATGGTAAACAAATAAAACTTTTTTTTTTTTTTATATTAATACCATGCAAAAAAACATTATTAACCCTAATATTAGTATTAATAAAAATAAAAATGGCACATAGTATTGACCCATGGTATTCACCAAAATGGCACATGGTATTGACCCATGGTATTTACTTGGAATGTAGCCTATTTAAATGGGGGAATTAAACTAGAATAGATCCATCTTTACTTTGGATCTACTAACCCCCGAGAGGTATCAAATCTGATATGCACACTAACATAGAGTGAAAAAATATTTGATCCGATCAAGAGTAAAAATGGATGTTGTAATTTAATGTATGTTAAACATTTTAGCTTGGTTAAAATAAAAATAAAATAAAAGTCAACTATTAA